>JABFQD010003638.1:0-12898 GCA_022817045.1 Psix sp. ZL-2020 | reverse complement strand
CAAATGCTGAAAGACTTAGTTCTTCCAGACAATTTCTTTCCTTTTGGCTAAGTCATTATTATTTCTACAATCATTCTAATATTTTTATCGTATAAGATAAACAAATAAGCAAAAAACATTTTTTTAGCTGTAAAAAATTTACAGTATATAATGAAAAAAATGCTTACGAGAAAGCAACACATAAAATCAAAACAGGAAATTTAATTGAATTGAATTAATTGTATTTTATTGAATAAGCCGTTTAAATAGAAGTTAAATTTATTAAATTTTACGAGAGTAGAGTTTAATGATAAAATAATAATAATTAGCTTTTCATTAAAAATTTCACATAATAATATAAATACACAATTATTCAATTATTTCAATCTTGCATCTTTAAAAGATGTAAAATATATACGCAACAACTTTAGATTTGGATCTTTGCAACTGAAAATACTCTTAATTTTTAAATCTGATGATTATGAAAGCTATGAAAGCTAATTTAAAACTATATGAAAAACTGTCGATAACTGTAAAGAGATTCCGTCAAAATCCTAAAACTAAAGTTGCAAAAACTTATAGGGTTTTGTGTATACTTTATAGTCAAAGTTTTGTATAAATAATATGTTATCATATTTAAGGTATATATTTTTGTATTTATATATTATCTATACGGGAATAAATTAATACTCTGTATGAATACATTTTTTCTAAAATACAGCACAAATTTTTCATTCACATTCAGTTTACATGTAATGAAAAGCCCTTTAAATATATTTATACATTCGTTATCATTATAAATGTTGATATTCAAAATATTTTCTATGAACAAAAGTTAAACTAATGGCTATAAAAAGAAACGAATTAGAAGTCAACGCAAGAGGTTTAGTTTTGCGTCCAGATGAAAGGCAATCAATGTGCCATCAACTTGCCTCAATTTACGGCTATGGAGTCACGAAGTTGTATACTGGGCAGTCGTTTCACCGGCCTCCTTTTTCCTCTCCTCGTTTCAACTCTTCGACCGCCTAAAGGCGATTCACCTGAAGAATTATTTCAATTTACAATCGGTCGCCCTTTTGGTCCCACGTCATATTATATGCATAGACACCCCCTTCTACTTTTCGTTTGCTTACGCTAACCTCGCACAAATTTATCTCTTACTCGCTTGACGTATTCATGGTCTGAGCTCAGACGAGCCTGTGATAGCCACTCGCTCGAATGATTTATGTACTAATATTGCGAATGTCTGTGATTGATTTTATGAAATATCGGTTTTGCGCGAGTTTGCTAAAATGCTAGTATTTTATGTTTGATTCATAAACATACAGAAGGATTCAGAGGATATACTTGGGAATGTTCGACATGGTGCTTTGGTACAATTAATTTACTGCAGGCATTTGAATGAAGAATGAAATATGAATAATTATTTGTGTGGGTAGACATTTTTAATACAGAATATGATGGTTGTTGACTTTGCTATATATAACGATCAATCGATAAATAATTACTTATTTCTGTTGAATATTACAAGGGAAAATATAAAATATATTATTCAGCTTTATTGAAACTAGAAAATTATTAAATTTAAATTATAACTATTATTTTTTACTGAAAAATCTATCTGAAATTTTTTAAATTATTTCTAATCTTAATCGTATAGTACTTTTATAGAGCTCAGCATTGTTAATGTAGTTCTTAGTCTTGTTGTTCAACGTACGTCAGAAGATGTATTTATTATTTTAATTGTTCAAAAGCATGAAAATATATTTTTAAATATTTTTCAAAATAACTAGAAAGCTTGAAATGTTTTAGAAAAACATTTTTGTTTTGTTACTAATAGGTCAATAAATAATTGAAAAGGCCATAACAAGCAAAAGCATTTTTTTGAAATATGAAGTCAATTTTATTACAAATTTCAATAAGTTATTATTATGAAACGGATTCGTACGATTGAAAAACAGTTCAAAATTTTTTTTCTTATAATATTAAATAGAAAAAATACCTCTTTTTATTCAAATATAGTAAAACTAAAATATGTTTTTTTGTACGTGTATAATATAATTTATTTAATCATCAAAAATAAGTTTTACTTTCAATTTTCCTAATCAAAGCAAATAAGCGTAAATAAAGTTTTAAGATAATTTTTTATACATGTTCAACATGTTATCATAAACAGGTTACAGATATTTCTTAATCAAGTTAAATTAAGTAGTTTTATTGGCATAGATAAAAATTTAATTTGAGAAAGATAAACTGTTGTCAATTTTTCACTTTTATTGCATAAATGCGTAATCATGCAACTATATAAATTTCTACATTTTTTATCCAAATCGTCCGTCATATTAAAAAATAAAATAAGCTAAAAAATATCCATTTTAAAATATTCAACCCTGCATCGCAAAAGCGTTACTTCATACTATATATATACACCACTTCACAGATCTAACAGTCTGATATCTCTCAATTTTAACTTCAACCTGATTTCGTTCTTCCTCATTTCGGCAAATCGTCTTTGCGTGTCCGACTATGAACGAGATTTATTCTTGAAAGTGCACTAGGATTTAGTTGGGACATATTCCTAGAAAATACAATTAGTAATAAGCAGTGGCACATCGTAGAAATAAATAGAAGAAAAAACAAGCATCCGACGTAATAATACACAAGTTTTTCGATTATAGTGCGGTGCTTCGCGTGTACGTCGTCAATGCGTCACGCTGCTACCATTACTTACTGTACACAAGATCTACTCCATAGGACGGAAATGTGAGTATCTTTTTTATTCTTTAACTTTCGACGAAATAAAATATGATCTTCATCTATCAAAAATAAAAAATATAGAGGCATCGGATTGATAAACATAATTATGCTGCTGGAACGACGGTCATAATTAGATTTTTGAAGCAATCGTAAAACGTTTAGATGAAATAATAATAAGTAATTATATAAATCCAAAAAGTACTTTATAATAACTTGGAAAATATTGTTTACGACTTGAAAATGAAAGTTATATCAGCTATACTGACATAGCATAGTGATTAATGATATTTTAATTCTATAATAAGTGGAACCAGGTAGAAAATTATTCATGATTATACGGATTAATTTTTAAATTGTGTAATGTTTCGAGAAAAAAAAAATGTTAGATTTGTCTCATAAGCTGACATTTGTAACAAGTAAGAGCGCAGAAAAATTGAAATGATAATCACAAGTGAGACTTCGAGACTTCAAACGGTAGGCTTGAAAGATGACTCGCGCAGCTTCAAACGAGCTAAAGAACTCGATAAAGAATTTGCCGAGTAATACTCTTCGGCCCTTTGCTATGAAATGCCATTCTGTTTTCCAAGCTCCCAAGTTTGAGGAGCGATGCTTCAAGCGCCTATAGAAGCAGGTAGTCGCGCTCTAGACAGTCTTGTTAGATCTGCCTTTTTCGTGTGTCACCTTATATCTCGACCTCTACCTAATGCCCGGGTATTAAAAAGCAGTTTGTGGATGACTGGATAATGCATCCTTTTTTCACGATATTTTTCTTTTTGAGATAAAAACGTTAGACTGAATCCCAAAAATGTCATATAATGTTTTAGAGATAATAAAACATATATATCAACACGTAATACTAATAGTATTTATATGAAATAAAAAAAATTAGAGCAATGTATACCAAAACATAATGAAATTATTTTTTTTTAATATACCACTTATATATGTTAATTAAGCAATATATTAAGGGTTATAGTCTAACTTTAATATTCAAAACATAACATATATTGGATGAATATATTAACAATTATAAAAATTTTGAAAAATACAAATAGAAAAATAAAATTTTGATATACAAATATTATTGATTTTGCAGTTAATATCAATACATGTAACTAAGTTACAAGTAATCATGCTAAATGTAGTAACAAATAATGACGAACAATACGTCTTACTTTTTCTGTCGCAACTCACTCCATGTTGGCGTTGCAACCAATTGTCGAAAAGCATGACTGTGAAACGAATCGCGTTTGGTCGAAATCCGATCGAGTTTGGGGCCAACGGGTACAAGGCGCCCGCTCTCCTGCCGGTAGCGACTCAAAGATGCCGACTTTCTTATCTCTTTCCGAGGTCGAAACGCTCCAGGAAGTTTTTGGATGATCCCGCGTCACGGGTACCGCTCATTCGAAACAGAATAATGTACATGCACCAACGACAACGATATCAGCCACATCAAGAAAGTACACATTATTCTTTTTATCACCATTGTTTTTATTGTTTTACTTATTCGAAGGGATAGTATAAGCCTTTGTGCCATTGTCTTTTGTATTCACATTTCCAATGAGACATAGACATTTCATCGGCAGTACAATAATTAAAGTACTGCAATGGGAAAATCTGCAGATATATTTAAACACATTATGTTAATATAGATTTGAAGTTACTTATATCGATTCGATAAATAATACATTCAATTATGTACAAATGATTAAAGCATACAAAATATGGAAGTTGAGTATTTTTTTGTTCATATCAATATACACTAAAAATTATTGTTTTTTAAACCCATCAAAAATATATAATTATATAATATGTATCTAACATATAATTGAACAAGATAGCATGAAATATCGGTAACAACGCTCATATTTTTCAACCATTTAAACTAAAACTAATCATTTTTATGATTATAAACGTAAAAAGTAATTGACTAGACGTGATAGGTTCAGTCAACCTATATGTTAATGAATTATCTGATAATTATTTCATTATTTGATAATAATTTTCTTTAATAAATCATTTATTAGAATATTTTTCTATATTTAAAAAAATATATAATATTATAATTTGTCAACTTCATGCTATACATGGTAAAAAACATGTTTCTATGTTTGTACACAATTTTTGTATTAAAAATTAATATAATTTTTATTACTAATAACTAATATATACTAAATATTATATAATATATATGATTTGATGAAAGTGCTATATTCATTTCGTAAAATAAGAATTTAACAAATAAATTAAGTTGATGACGTGCCGTATGTTATTGCTAAGATGGAAACATGGTTTCTCATCTTTCAACATGTCGTAATTTTATGATCGCATATTTATCTATCTTTATGAGAAGTCATGTTTAAAAAGGTGAAAAGTTTTGATTGTTGCTTCGTATATTTATATTGTGTAATGTATTATAAAATATTTATCTATACTTATCCTTTTTAAATCTAGTATTATAATGTTTCTATTATGACTATAATCAAAACAACAATCGTGATATTCAAGTAAACAACATAGTTAATAATGAACAGTAATGAAATTTTTGTTAAAAAAGAATTATTTAGTATATTATGGCATTAAATTGATACAGTAGTCTTTCAGTAAATATAAATTATTATATCAATAATTATGAAAATTTAAAAATATTATTAATATCGATAGACATGGACGAAACAGCAGTAAGAATGATCTTGATAAAAAAATTTGCAGTACGAAAGGTAATCCGGAAGATGTGCAACGTCCCTGATTAATGGTGCAAGTCAGAATCAAAGTTCGAATGAAGAAGAGTGAGCCTGCGAATCATAAAGGCGACGTTTAACGGCGAGCATCGTCAAATCATCGCTTCGTCATAAATCTTTTAAAATGCTTCTCCAATGAGCTATGTATTTTTTAAAATCCTGCATCTTGAAGATCTCCTTTAGCGTGACGCAATTATTCCCTATAGTTTAAAGTAATCTGTCTTATTGTCAACGGGAGAAATAAGTGATATACTTGATGTAAATAATGCACAATTTACCTTGTATTATTTTCATTCACAATACCTGTTTTCAACACGTCTGCTTACATATTCATTCTAGAAGAAATTCTCGCTAAATAATCCACATACTTCGAAGATTTATATATCTTCTTAACTGATGGGTCAGACTAATTGAAATTATACACATGAACAATGATGATATCGGATAACAAACAAGAAAAACGATCCTCTTGAATTATAATAAAAGTCCTGTATTTTTCTTCCTATCGATTAAGACACGTTGGTCTCACGCTATATTTGCGGTATTGACCTCGCGACTTCGACTTTAATCGATCATGTTGTCGCACTGTCTGACATGGTGACACTTGTATGAGAATTCATTACCTGATTCTTGCCGTACCGTAGAAATACGTAAATCTTACACGCCAACATGTACTAACACGGATATTATGATTCCAAGAAAGATTGTCTTTTCGGCGAAAGATGAAAAGATAATTTATTATTAGAAGCGTACAGTTGTGTTCGCTTAAGTGCCTATCGGTAAAGTCGCATCAAAAATGATGTTACGTTAAACCCGTTAATCATCTGAACCTGAGACGTTAATTACTCTTATGTCGTATCCGAATTGCCAAACTTTCGGTTCTAATAAACAAAATTTATTCATCTCGAAAGAACAATTTTCACTTGGTGGCAGTCTTCAAACAGGTGACAGCTGCTGAGATTATCTGTTTACACTCGAGATTGAAATAAATTTGATTTAATGCTTAGTCGCACCCGACTGGATACTGGTTAGCATTGCAGGGCAAGAGAAAATCAACAATTATTAGACCCATGATCAAATGCTGTGTATTTCAATGTACTGCAAGTCCTCGACGGCAATTTTATTTATTCTGATTTGCACTCGAATGAATTCAGACACTTACGTATTATTCAATCTGGATACATGCTATCGGTCGTATGGAGTTTTGATCATGTTTAGTAGTCAATGTCACCAACAAGTGCATAGTTTAAAATCAAACGAAGATCATTTGAAGATAATCAACAAGATCTGACGAGAGATAGCATTTATGATGCTCTGTCTGTTTTGATTGGGTGATTATTGTTTCTAAGGCAATAATTATTATTTAGCCCTCTGGTACGGAATACCTGCAGGTGTTCCGTAATCGTTCCATAGTAGCGGATCATCAAAATTAAGAGAATCATTGGATCGTACGAAAGACGAGGGTTCTGGTTGGAACTTTGAAGCGTGTAAAGGGATCCGAAGCGCCAAGAGAAGAAGCGCAAGCGATTCGTCACAGATATTATTTGGAGAGCCACCCTTCTTCAGTGGGACACAATACAAGTCAACACGGCTGTCTGCGTAATGAAGTAGTTTTGGTAGTACCGGGGTCAGACCCTCGACAAGGAAGCGGCTCAAGGGGAGTACCAGTAATTGGGGGGTAGCCCACTTTTATAGCCGCAACTCCCAGTGGGCTTGAATCCCCAACATATGCTCCACGTAATCCTTGCGATTTGATTCGGGTCGCGTGTAATAGATAAATAAAGCTCGTGTTTTCCGTCGATTATTCGAACAACTTCATTCACCAAAATTCCACTAACGAAGTCAGACAGCCGCCATCTGAGATCATCTCTCGAGACATTTCGAATCCTGAAAAAGACATCTCAATCATCGTCATATAAATCGTAATATTTGTTGTATGATGAGATATAGATCTTTTGTAATGATTGAAGTTATATGACACTTTGGATCGTTATCGTTAGAAATTGAAGTCTTCCGTACGATATGTCTTTCATTAAATGATATATACTTTGTATTTGTGGCACTTCCTATGATGAGAATTTTTATGCAAAATTCAATTTAATAATCCTAATAATAATTACAATAATAATAAAACAAGATGATAATAACTGAGTTTTTTCACTTAATCAACGAATCGTTTATAATGACTATTTTGAATAAAATGCTTATAAGTGAGTCATTTGTACAGTATAAAAGAACCTTAGAAGTATTAATTTCTATAATTGTTCACTTATTATAGTTTTTTAATAAGATTGAATATATAGTAAAATGATTTCTCGAAACGATTAAATTCTTTCATTTTCTTAAATAATGATATAGTTCGAATAATGTATTGCGAATAATAAGAGTATAAAACAAAAAATTACACTGTTACTTTAAAAAATGAATAAAAATATTGATATAAGGAAAAATTTTTTATTTCAATTCGCTTTTAATGCATTTCTAAGACATAAAATTCCTTTAATTCGTTATTGACAATTATTGAAAGAAATTTTTAAATTAACTTCCAAATTAAGAATGATCAATTGTAAACTATTAGTTATACCATCCGTGACAAGATTTCTTTCATATAATTCAAATTTTGTGTTTTCGCCAATATCTGCATAATTTAACAATTATATAAACACAATTATTTTTAAACTGATATCAGTGCCAAATAATTGCTGTTATGATTATTACTCAAAGATCAACTAGATAATTTTAATAAAGTAATAATCTTAAACAATGATTAGTGATAATTAAAATTGTTATATTTCAATTATATTTTACTATGATAAATTAATGATGCTCACCTAAATAAAATGTTACTGTTATGAACTGTTATTTTATTTGATGTTTACATCGAATTTCACATAATTAAATAAAAGATCTAATAACTTCTAAAAGTAATAATTACTTACGCAAATGGAGATATAAATAATATATTAAATTAAATGAATTTTAAGAACACAGAAACTTTTGCGAATCTTACTTCAGACTACTTAATATTCATCGGTAAAATAGTTTTCGTTTCATTAGCACATTCTCACTAACATTAAGTTTCCCCTTAATACAAAGTATACAATACATGTACCCCATTCTACACCCTTTATAAGATCTCCAAGTCGCCAAACAAATTGACTGACATCAAAGAAATTTATGTTCACCGCAATTAACTATTCTTTCGTACTTTTTATTTTTCTATCATTTTTTTATAACTTACGACTCTCTACCAAATGTTCAAGGACCCTAAAGATGACATCAAAATTCTATTATATCAACTAGTGGGCCCGCTTCTGATATTTATCGCTTCGAAATGTAACCAGTTGGCAGTTTGTAGTATAATCATAACATAAGTCACTTTTTTTACGGTGCGAGTTTTATGTCATTATTATACACTACAAGTAAATCTCGATTATGTATGCGGTAATTTTAGTGCGAAAGAGCCTTTTATTTGATGTGTTGAATTAAATGTTTATAACATTTAGTTGTAACAAAATAAAAACATGTTTTTTTCTAGGTCTACTATTGAAATTTATTAGTTTCACGGTCCTTATAAATGGAACTTAAAAGTTGCAACTAATCGTGTTACTTGCTGCGATGATGTCATATTCATCCACTCGAAATGCTCGAAACTCGTGAAAAGCTAACGTCATTCGCAAGGACGCCTTCCTTCCACGTGACTTCCATGTGCTCGTTAGCGTCAGTTTTAGGTGAAATCGAGAGTGTTGACGTCATCTGAAAAACGCCAAGGGAAGCTTCAACGTCTCACTAATTGGGCATCGGTTATTCGACAAATGGAAAACCCAATTCAATTGCATATCTTCTTATCAAAATTAAAGTATCTTCTTTGTCTGTAATTCTTCTCAACATTAAGTTAATGTGATTTGTTACCCACAATACTGATTTTATTACAATTAATTTTTTTTCGAATTAATAAACTTCTATGTTTTATTTGAATCTTCATCTTGGTAAATGTTAATTGTGTATTTTTTTTATTATTGTAACTGGGAACATCATCATATTTGCATTTGTCGATGATTTTTCTACACTTCTTTCCATTTGCTGCGTTATTTCTCACCCTCCTGCCAGCAACAACCTCTTTTTCCTTTGCTATCTCCGTCTTTCTTTTATTCTTCGCTTGCATTCTCCTTCATGCAGTTTCTTTCCTTTCGTTCGTTCACTCACCCATCGTCCGAAGAACGAAATTACCTTCGTTACGTGAAACGCCGCTCCCCAGCCTCTGTATTCGAGTACCGCCTCGCTTCTCCCTCCATCAATCCTATTCTCAACAGCGTTAGCTATATGTTATGTACTATACATAGTTATGTATACATATATATACTCTTATGTACGCACGTACGCGGTACATTTGGCTGGTATATACCGAGGCTACAATTTTATCGCGCGATTCTCACCCCGACTTGCTGAGGGTAACGATAGTCAAAGTTGCTACACAGGTCGCGATAATATTATTTTCGCTAGTGAATTTAATGGCACAAAAATTGATATCATGGACTATAGGGTGTACTGAAAATCAAATTACGATGCTCATTTCGTTCGCGTATTTTTGATGAATAACTGTATGTAATAAAAATAAACTTATGTGCTTATCAAATTATCGTATTTTTGCATTTTTTGACTGTAAATTAGAACTCATTTCCACGAGAATAATTTGTTTAATAAAAAAAACCATTACTGGACACTTTTTTAATTGTCCAAATGATACGATATATGTATCACATTATATATATATACATATAAATAAATATATGTTTGCAAAAATCGATATGGTGAAAGCAATATGATTATATTTATGTTACATAAGTATATATTTCAGTGAAGAATAAGAATCCCATTATGAAATCATATAAAGAAACTGTTAAGATATTGGATGCACGCATTGAAACAATTAAGAATTTATATTGTCGAAGAATTTACACTGATTTTAATTTAACACGCTGAATGTAAATTCTGCTCTAAGTTAATTTAAATATAAAGTTAACCTCATACAATTGTAATATTGTTGGATAAGTGAGCATATGCATAAATAGTTTCCATTATACCTTGCAGAAGTCGCAGAATTCTAAAGACGCACATAGACATCACACGCTACTATAATCAACCCATTTCATATTTATCTACGATAGAAATGTATGTAAACGATGCGAAGTATGAAAAATTATCAAATAGCTGTACTTTCTTCAAAAAAGCTAAACATGAAACAAAAAACAATTTTACTTTTATTATTAACAAATGTATTTTGTTTTTTAGATATTTAATTTTTTTGCAATATATAGTAATATTTGAAATAAGTTTTGTTTATTTTTTAAACTTTTTTAATTTTTTCAGATTAAGAAAGTAAGTAGATTTATCAAAATATTGTCTTTCTATTAGTTTAACCATTATAGAAAATAATGTTTTTTATTAATGTACCATTTTATTTAACTTTTTCATGTATTTATACTCCCTGTTTGTCCAGATGGTCCTCTCTCATTTGCCTGTCGCAAGTTCGGAACATCAAAAAACCCGTGTAAAATACGATCATTGCTATCAGCATGAATTGTCGTTGTCGTCACTATCCTAATACGTAAAATTTTTGAAATACTTGTCATTGCTAACTATTGTTACTGACCTTTCTTTTTACGAGTTTTTCATTTTACTACTAGGTTTTCTCAAGCTTGCGTCACGGTCCTTTAATTAATTAGCATCTGTTTGAAGTTTAATAAATTAGAGAACTTAATAGCTTTTAATAAAATCAATAATTTCCGTTTCTTTACTTGTATTTTTATTTCTTTCCCAAACTTTGATAGTTCTATATATTATAATATTTTTTACCTAAATTTGAATATTTATGTGAAGACATTATGTCACTTGTTGAGAAAAGTTATGTATTCTCAATTCAATTTAAAAATGCTGAATGTGAATTGGTAGTATATTGTGCAGTAACAAAAGTAAGTGGCAAGATTACAATGAATGTAATCTGTTTGGACTCTACAACATAACAACTACATTTTACAATATACTACTAATCAATGTCCAACATTTTTGCTAAGAATTAAGAAAACATCATTTTATCAATCCACTTTGTGAGAAGCAATCGGTATTTTATTTACCTGTGAATATAAAATATTACTTTCCCCATTACGTTATTATTCCACATCCCAAGAAAGGAAAAGTAATTTTTATAATTACAGGTACATGAAATGTCGCTAATCTCGCGCTGAAAATATTGATAAAATAATCTTTATTATGTGAATATTACGTAAAAACATTGATATATTTTCCAATTTCTCTAGTTATAGTTTATGTGGTTATAAATTAATTTTTATTTTGTCTAAATATGAATTCACCTTTTTTTGATAGGAAATGAATTTGAAATAAATCTATGACTTTTGTAAAGTCTGTAAACACAAATTACTTTTATTTGGTTATATTTATTTATTTTTTTACTGTCAAATAAAATTCAATAAAAATAGCTGCAAAAACAAAATTTTGTTCTTAGTTGAATAAAAAAAATAATTTCATTGAAAGTTAGTTGATTTATAAAATTTTGTTTCCCAAATATACTGAATATCTTTAACAAAGTAAGATTCATAATTTAACGTATTAATATATACACACTTATACATTATTTTAACATTCAGAGAAAAAATTACATTTAAATTTAATTATTTAATTTTGCGCAAAATTGAAATTCTTCCAAATTCATAGATTAAAACGACGAATTTAATTTTAAAACATGATTTAAATTTTTAACACATCATTTACATATAATTATAGTTGCATATGAATTACAATTAGTATCACAAGTTACGAACTGATGTAAATAATTCAATTTAATTACTAAATTATATTTCAACATCCTAAATGATATTTTATTCTTTAATTTTATCATACTATACGACTTTTTATTCACACTTTCAAAGTTTTTTTTATTAGGCTGCAATAATTGAGTTTTTGAATATCTCAAATCTGCCGCATCTGTATAAGAGCGTATTTTGATATAAAAATTACATCATTTGTTTCACTTATTTGTTTCATATTTGAATGCGTTTATTTGTTTTTCTAAACACTGAAGCATTTGTTCAGACTAAAATAAACTCTAACAATATGAATTCTAATTACGTAATGTTCCAGTTAAACTCTAAATGATAATCGGAGTCGTACCAATTATTTGAACTTTCTTTTTTATTCACCTAGGTTGTCATTAAAAAAATTTAATTTGGATGTAGAGTGTGAATTTTTAAATTTTACAAAATTCTTGATATTAATAAAATATAAGTATTTATTTAAGATAAACTATTAAATTTAATATACGTGTATATAAATGAAAAGTCGAATAAACTTTCCTTAATCTAATTAATTTTATTCAAAACAACTCATCGACTAATTTATTCTAT
>JABFQD010003637.1:0-12898 GCA_022817045.1 Psix sp. ZL-2020 | reverse complement strand
TTTTTATTTGTGTGTCGGAATCCGTTTGAACTGGATAGTAATATAAAATTTTATTCTTCTCCTGTAAATAATAATATGTAGTCAAATATAAATGGTCTTTTTAGAAATGAGCAAAATAAAGTTATAGATTGGACCATTTCTTACCTCTCCTTCTTTTTTTACATAAGTGCTATTAAAAACATAAAAATGCTCCAAAGTGATATCTGATCTCGTCGACATTTTATCAATTTTCTAACCTTGCTGTAGATGATGAATAATTATTGCAGTACAGTAAAAAAGAAACGAACCAAAAGAAATAAAAATCACTTTATTTTCGAGCTTTCCAAGTTTGACAGTGGAGATTTTGACAGCTAACCTTGTGTCGAGACAACATAGAGAAAGAGATGAAAACTGTAGATGACTTCACTCATTCAATACAGTCATCACGTAATTGATAATTTGCCATCGGCTGAAAACGACAATTAATACTCTTGTCAAAGTTTTGATCATAACTATCAACTATATTATAAAACGACCAAAAGTACCAGTTTCAATCGATCAAATTTGAGCCCCTAAAAACAAATCATAAATGTGTTATAGGTTAAGTTTCATGTTTCTTTGAACTTCGCGGCATACTTCATGAGAGTTCAAACTGAATCAAGGATTGCGCCAAATATATATTTTTAAAGATAGGTAGAAAGAATTAATTTGGATAAAATTGATACAAATGATAGAATGTGCAATTGTTTTGTTGGAATTTTAATCACTAATGCACAGCTGCTTTGACTTATACTTTACTATTAGTGTATCGTACTTTAAATATTATTTTATATTAATAAAGGATGCACTTATATGAACTGAATTATCTATCCTTCGTTATCTTATATAATATTTAATTGTTATCACTTTGTTTGTAGTTTAATTTTGTTCGTTCTCAACTGACAATTATTAGTAGATAATAAATTATTTGAATCAAAAAACTATTGAAATCGTGATCTTTCATTTTAAAAACAAAAATCCCACAACTTAACTTTCGATGATTAAAACTACAATTAGCATTTATTAAACGAAAAAAAAATTAATTTCAAGTAAATAAAATCATATTTGCAATATTGTGATTATTTTATTTTGAAATTACAGTGCACGTTATTCCTATTGAGATATTACATTTGAAAAACGTACAAAGAAGAGTCAAATTTACTTCGATATGAAGCTGCTGTGTTCAGGCTGCAGCACTCCCCGGCACGAAGTTGCTCCGCCTATATTCACGGATGTCTCGAACTATGCAGCTCTGCATGTATGTACACACAAACATGGCACATTCCAACAGCACTCGAGTGACGTATGTTACAATCGTCTGCTATTATTCGTAGCTTTATTGACAAATTCCGCAATCTATGAGCACCGGATGGTCGCCAAAATGTTGTGACTTGAGGGAACGACTGGCAAGAAGGGATGCCTAGCAAGGTGTCATTTCATTAATTCACACGTCGCACGTTAAAGGTTAATCCAAACGGATTAATTGAAGGTGTTGGCTTTCTTTCTTCCGAGGAGGTAACCGTTATTTGACAAAATATGAATTCTATGTTTTGCGTACTCTCATACGGTACTTTTAGCTGGCGTTCTCGTTGTCTTGAAATCACATTTTTCATTGCCGAGTGGTTCACGGTTTTTGGCATTTGCAGCGAGATCTATTGGCGAGATTGATATCAAGTTGACATTTTATCTTACAGTACACATACAATCGAAAGGTTAAGTATGTGCTCGCTACTCGAGCGTTAAAATAAAGTACTTGGAATGCACATTCAGGATGTTGTATGTGTAATTATGAAGTGTCATGAAATTACAACAATCGACTACTATGGGATTAATGTCAGCGATATCTTTCCTCGTCGTGCGCGAGAAGTTTGTACGAGTTTTATCTCTTTGTTAATAATTAAATTTGTACTGCGACATGATCTGACGAATACGGCAATATAAGTTTTGACAGCTCGGTATTGATTGGATTCAAAATATGCGAAACATATTATTTGAGATCGCATAGTAGCAGAGAAATAGTTGATTTGCAAATGCACGAGATTGATTTAATCTTTTATATTTTAATCAAGTCTACTAATAGATATTTGATCTTTGTATTTACATTTATTTCATATATGTACTATTTATCAATGTCATGAGATGTAATGTAAATACAACAAAACTAAGAATGTCAATTGGTGTTAATTTATTTGAACGTAAAGTAGAATCTTCTTTATATATTTCAACTTACAAGATTTCGGAGATATACTGAACAAAAATTTTCTATTCATTTCTTTTGTATGAAAATTTATTAAAACCTGGAGGTAAAAGTATTATTTGTGTTAGTGAAAGAATTATTATAATTTTAGATACATGGTATAAATTTAGTATTAATCATCGACAACATATTAAAGGAAATGTTTATTAAAAAAAAGTATCTTACTGCAGTAAAATATCTAATCTAATAACATTAAGATATTTTAATTTTATAAAATGCCTGTAACACTTTCACAACTATAATGTTTCTTAAAACACATGGGCTTCGTGACGTTTTGTGACATTCAGACGGCGAGGGAGTTAATTTAGAATAGGCAAGTTAAATTAAGGCGATAAAATTGTATACTTTTTCGCAGCAGAAAACGCCATGAATATTAAAGAGAAAAGACATAGCCGCTCCCTGAGAGAAATAATCTTTATTCATTTTCCAGCACCAATTCCCAGGTTTTCCATTGAATAGAATTTTAATTGCACGTCTCTTGTTTCCAGATGCGAAACGAAGGAAGAAGCATAAAGTCGAACAGTTAGATAACTATTGGAGTACGAGTGTGACGTGACGTCAAAGTAATGAAGATCATTTCAAATGATCGTAAGAAGCAATAATGAGTGACATGTGCAAATATTATTTCCATTTCGAAGAACCCAAATGGCCTCTAACGCATGGTCGCGCTCTATGGCGAGTATCAGCAGGTCGCATCTGAGGCACAGCTCTATTTGATTGGTTGCGATTGCACGATGAAAAGTCCGCCGATTCAATCTGCGAGCGTGAACGGCGTTAAAGGAAATCATGCAACCATCGGTAAGCGCCAGCTGGTATCTCTAAATGGCGATTCAATATGTTGCAACAGCATGGAGTTGGGCGAGACATTGGCGTGCGATGTTTCGGCCACGCCTGCGCCGAAGACTAAGGCCCTGTGCGTACACATCCGCGAGAACAAGTGGTACGATGCGGGCAGCGTGGTGTCAGTTGGGGTCGCAGGTACCAGTTTGAACCGAGCCCTGGAGAGCATGTCTTTGACTTATGACCTTTCAACGAGACAGCTTTACTCCGAGGACGTGTCGTTGAATGGCTCGAGACTTGTAGAAACTACAACAGATATTGAGACAGGGAAGGATGAAGAGGCTGTAAGCTTGAATGGAAGTCCGCGGGGTAGTTTTCCTCGTTCTTGCAGCAGCACTGTGTCTTCTTTGAGTGAGTTTTCACCATCCGGGAGTTCTCTGGGCAATGACGAACAAAGTTCTCCAGGCAAGTCTAAGCTTTGGCCATTGAATGCGAGTGCGTTCGTAAAGAATGTATTCTTGTGGAAGTCCAGTAAGGATCCATCAGAGGGATCAGCCCATAGCAGTCCATCGCGTAACGTGGACAAAATCGGAGGCAGCTTAGCTTTGATCCAGCAACCTAGACCTCCAAACTTACCTGCAAAGAGTCCAGAAGAAGAGGAGAACCACCGACGGCAGTATAATGCCATTTTGGAAGCTGCACGTAAGAGAGAATTACGTGAAGAGAAAGAGCGACGCCAGCAGCGCGAACAGCAACTGCGTGAGGAAGAGCGCTTAGCGGAAGATTCGAACACCTGGAACACGCACATCTTACCAAAGTTTGACTCCCTAAGAGACACACGCAAGGTGCGCGACCTCTGGTGGCGTGGATTGCCACCAAGCATCCGTGGTAAAGTGTGGAAGTTAGCGATCTGTAACCATCTTAATGTCACCCCGAATCTATTTCGGCTCTGTTTAGATCGGGCAATGGCCAGCCCGGCAAACGAGGCTTTAATGGCTATACGACTCGATGTCTCTAGAACTTTTCCAACTTTGTGTGTCTTCCAGCATGGCGGCCCTCTGTCAGAGAGTCTGCAAAGCGTGCTCGCGGCTTACGCGGTTTACCGTCCAGACATTGGTTACGTCCAAGGTATGAGCTTCATAGGTGCCATGCTGTGCCTCAACATGGATTCAGCCGACGCGTTTGCTTGTTTTGCAAACCTACTAAATCAACCCTGCCACAGGGCAGCCTTCACTTTGAATCAAGACAAAATGCACGCTTATTACAAGGCGTATTCGAACGCTCTTGCGAATAAGTTGCCACGCGTGCACTCCCACTTCAGCATCGCAGGATTAAGTCCAGATCTCTATTTGCTCGATTGGCTGTACACAATTTACGCTAAAGCTATGCCACTGGACGTTGCCTGCAGGGTTTGGGACGTTTTCCTCAGAGACGGGGAAGAATTTTTATTCCGTACAGCTCTGGGCATTCTGCATCTCTATCAAGAGGAACTTTTGAAGATGGACTTCGTTAGAGGAGCACAGTTCCTTACCAGATTACCGGAGAACATGCAAGCCGACGCTTTGTTCAACAGTATTAGCCAGATATCAACCAACTCCGTGGGAACCGCAAGTCTCAGGCAGTTGTTAGCTCAAATATCAACTATGTAACAATGCTTCCGCGTATACCGTGAGTGGAAAGGTGATTCGCTAATCATCACGAACTTTAGGTAAGGATATTCTTCGTCAAACCGAACCAGAGAGTCTTTCTGTTTCGCCCACTTCCTCTTTCAAGTTGGAGTCGCAAAGATATAGTCCCAGTCGAAGCGTTCAAACAGATGTTGATTGTCTGGAAAAATTGCGATGTGACTTTATCAGAATACTGGTGCTCTTTTGGTGAGAATAATAAAGAGACTTTTCTTATCAGCTACGTTTGATGTGCGTCATCTATAAACTATTTAAAACATCGAAGAAGGTTCAATGAAAAATGTCTGTACAGTTTGTTTAGTGTATAAAATACGGGTACATCGATAAATTAGAAACATAAAAGTGAGTTGTTTCCATAATTGACTGGAAACGATTAATGTTCCTGTAAGCTTTCTCACAAGAAATACTCAAGCATTGTTTATCAAATATTAGTCTTCATGACAATACAGAATCTCTATTTAGGAAATCTTTCATTTCAAATATTTCTTTTCTAGTAATACTCAAGCTGATTTATCTACATCATCTTCGACTGGCACAATGTCTGCGCGACAAATAATAATATATCAACAAATATGCGTTCTGCGTTATCTTTTTATAGACTTTTTACAAGCAATGAAAAACTCGTGAATGTTGTAAGGCCAGATGATAATAGATTTTTGTAGTGAGATTTCAAAGTTGATATGAAAGATTAAAAACTCAGCTGTTTATATCATTTTATAACTATGACGAGGCGTGTGAAAACGCGATGCAAATAACTGTTTAGACTATGACTCGAGTGAAACAAGTGCAATATATGAATGTTTTAATTATTTGATAATGATGGATGATTTTTAAACCCTGTTCAATCTTAGACATAATATCAGAACAAATGTATGAACTCACAACTACCATTTAATTGTGTTTTATTTGAAACTCGAACGAATATTCTAACGATTTGTGGTCTTACAAAGCTATTGATGAGATCATTTTTGTATTTGATAAGCTCTGCTTTAAAAGAAATCAAATAGCAGTTAAGTTGAATGATGAATTTTAGTGAAAATTTACATTCAAATCAAAATTTTATTGCTCTCATATAAATATATATATATATATATAAATATATATATCATGTGTTAAACATAATTTGCTCATAAGCAATCATTGTCATTGAATTATATCAATTTTTTATTTTTATACGATTGATTTAGTATGCAAAGTGGACTTTAAATGCTTTATATGTATGTCGTACAACTAACTTCATGTCTATTTATGCTGTGATGTTTTAAATTGAATATTGATCACTGAAATAATCGAAAAAGTACCTAAACGTAAGCTAAACTAATAATGATACTTACATAAGAATATCTAATTAGCGCTTCTTTCTGAGATGCGATGCGGAACAAAAACACTGATATTATTCCGTTTTTAAAGTGATCCCTATATAGGGAGTGAATCTGTGTACTAACCAAGCTATATGTCTATGTAATGTTGATGTGTTGAAAAGCAATACCATCTTATTTAGATTGATACTGATGTAGTTGTCTATGCGATGTAAAATTTTAAAACGATTTATAATGCGATGTTTATCTTGGGTTCAATTCTAACTACCTGCACCAGTTAGTTTAGATTCATCCAAACCATACGCTGTATTAAAGTACGTGTCATATTTTTATATGATTATAAAGCTCGAGAGAAGAAACTTCAAATGAAAAAAGATAAACTACATATTAATAAAGACATATAAGAAGTGTAATTATATTATACAAAGAAGAAACGGAAAGTGATATTTGGTGTTACATTCACGATGAGTAGGTAATTTTATTAAATAACATATTGAAGACAAACAAATTTAGCTGATATTAGAAGGGTCTATTTTCGCCAACGATATTTTTTACATTTATTCTCTTACAATCCTCGCCAACATATTGAAACATGTATAAATATCGTAGCAAGTCGACCAGATTTTCAAATTAGAACCAACAACGAAAAACCCTCTTTTTTGGTATATTTATCTCGAATAAGGAAAAATTTTGAAAATTAAAATCCTTGTGGTTAGCAATGGGTCAACCAAAGATTGACTCTAAGATCACTATTTTATGGCTATCTGCAGTCAATTTTCATATAGTGCCAACTGGAGCAAATGTTTTTAGCATTTAAATAAGTGTCGTAATCACACATAACTGAATTCGTAGAAAGAAAACCCAATTAAGAATATAAGGTGGCCTATGACATTTTTATACACTGTAACACAGAAACGAATAAGGACGTAAATTGAAAAGAACTATTGTTACGATAAAAATAAAAATTCCTCTGTACATTTTTCTAACCGCTGATTTGATTGTGTTCATTTACATTTAATCAGTTCGATACTTATCATTTTGACAGCTCGGTGTTTTAGATACCATGAATTTTCATTTGATATGCGGACAATGAATCGAAGCACATAAATACCAATATAACATGTACAATTTCTTCATTCCAATGGCTAACTATGTAAGGGCTAATATGAAATCAAGGCAAATGTATGATATTCACAAACTCGATTCTACGTCTTTATCTATCTCTATGGCTGAAAAAAACACATGATTACAAGCGAATTAGTTTCAACGATTAGTTTTCCAAGCTGATTTCACGATCAAACTTCATTAGAGCCTTTTTTTCGGCTGCCATAAGCTTGTATACACTTTTATCTCTGTCGCGTCTTGTCAGCTCAATAGATCTGATTTTAGCCCCGACATGTCCGAAATTTGCCAAGCTTGCCAGAAAAAGAGAGAGAAAAAGATCTTCATATCATAAACATAAGTTGATTGATCAATGTCAAAATTGACGACATGAAGGAACTAGTTTGACACGTTACTCGAATCATTTATACGGACGTGTTTTTTCTTGAAGATCGTAGTTGAATGTACGAAGCTCTCAACACTGTATACGCCAATGGGCTGTACTTTGTTTGCGAATTTTCCGTTCCAATAGACATGGAACATTATATAAGGAATATACGTTTTTGTAACGCTGAACTATTCGTATGTACGCCGTATATAGTGATAAATACTCACAGCTAACAAGCAAGACGTGTCTTTACTTTGCTGCTTGATCAACTTTTTATCTGACTCAGTAAGCCTAATGAGTCATTAATATTCAAATCGATGAACGATTGTAACTGATAAGTAAGCTCGGGTCTGTCACATGGTGACTATCAAGAGTTATCGCGTAGCGACTAAACGCACTCATGCAGGCAATAGAATCGCTCTTGAAACATATAGTCGACTAATAGTTATTATAACGTAGGTAGAAGAGCTACATAACGAAGCAATGATTTACAGAGGCCCAATATTGACTATCGGGAAAAATCTGTGGATAAAGATAAACAATAGGTGACAACACTTTGAATCAGCTCCGATGGACCAAAATATATGGATCAACATACCAATTGTTATTTGAAGTAGCAAGGAGTTTTTGGACATAATTTATTCAAATTGTTTCTGCACGTTATGGCATTGTTGACCTCAGTATGACCGCTTTGGAAATTAACTGAGGTCCAGTCCTATACTGTCAATATTGGACCAATTTCACGATTTAAAATATTCCAGTATTGGACTCACGTTGGTTTAGAGTCAATATTGAACATTGTTCCAACGTCGAATTGGTAACCTGTGGGAATGATGTTAGACTGAATTCACTTGTTAAGTATCAATTTTCTGGACTAGTTATGAAAAGTAACAAAATCAGATGATACTGAATCAATGCTGCTTTGATTTTCTTTCCTGTCTGAGTCAAATGCTAACATGCGAAATCACAGACATGTTTGATATCATTTGTATTGATGTCAAACATGTGTTCATGTGTATTAACTTGTCTCATAAGCCAAGTATAATTTTTGTTTCGCAGGTATTTCGCGATAAATCTATAACGGGAAAACGTGTTCATTAATTTATGGGCCACTTTTGTAAAGAAGAGTCTTTGAGCATCACGCCAAATGAAACGACTAAGTTTGTTTAAGATTCAAGAAGAGCTACGGTGCCAAATTTTAATAATCCAGCCGTATCGCGTTGCGCTGAAACAAGCCGGCAATGATTTATGAACATTTTTATGCTCAAAGGCTTGGTCGCGTTCTCTGCGCTCGCAAAGCACACTGCGCGCGGATTAACGCATCGACGAGTAACGAGTGACGTCTATATATAAAATCGACTAATCGGCCAAAATTTATCGTCTGATTGTAAGACACCGGCGTAACTCAATTATTAACACTTTAATCCTCCTTGCGGGAAGCTTGAGCTGTATATTTCAACGGAACGGTCAGTTACTAGCCGTTCGTTGCCCTTCCAATTAGGTTCTAATTCACGAGCTGCTCTTGACGCAAAGAAATATATCATGTAATTTTCAATAGCTGATACCAATATAAAACTTTCTTGATTTACACCGGATGAAACATTTGCGTAGAGGTCGCGAATAGTGTGTGTTAATTTCACTCGGAAATAATAATTATTTAGGACCTCAAGTATATAAAAATATATGAAAATATGTTGCAAAAAACATTTAAGTACCTTTAAGTTAAAACAAAAATAATTATATTATTATATCAATCAGACGAAGACCTTCTTTTTTGTTTGTTTGGAAAGATCTAAATCTTTATATGAATAAATCTTTATAAAGATAACGAAAACGTGGCTACTCGGAAAAACACATCCACACATTTTGAGAGTAGTTTCGAATTCAATCGCGCAAGATGAACTTTGAACAAAGGTATCTGTCAACTAACGATTAAGAAAATTATCGAATTGGAATATCTACTATACACATACATAAATCTGACTCAAACTAGATATTATTAGTTGCCTCAACGATAAACTTTACCAATCGTCTGGTTAGTATAGACATTGTTCGCAAGTGAAGCTTGCGAGTATAATCATTCACATGCCGTAAGGTGCTTCAAAATTGGATACACGAGATAAATGCGCGAACTTGATAAGTCAGGAGATTAAATTACTGAGTTTTAACTGCGATTGCGCAGAAAATTACTAATGTTTCAATTGTATCGATAAATGAAGCTGTAAATAGTCTGCGTGAGAAAAAAAACAGCTTTAAATTGACACTATTGATATCTGAGAAACAGTTATTAACACTGTAAACAATTCAATTTCGGACCACATGCATCTTCCAGTATATATATTTAAAAATTAAAGTTAAATGTATATATATAATTTTTTGTAAACACCGGTGAAAATAAAAAATGAGCGAAAATCTGTAGTTACACTAAAATTGGTCTAAGATATATGGCATTAATCGTTAGCCTGGATTTACGAAAGTGCTTCTTTCTACGGATGCAACGACTCAATAAAAATTGTGGTGAAGTGGCTATAACGGAAACAAAAATCATTATCGAACAATTGTCATTAAACTATTTTTATTGAAACTAATGAAATAATATATTTAGAACAATTATTTCAAATGTATTGTTTGAACTCAGCTTTCCGAGTTCGATTTGAAAAGCACAATATATTTACTCGCAACTGAGTTTGAGTAAATTTCCTGGTCTTTAAAACTTTATTTTTTTATTGTGTATAGTAGAAGGACATCAAATATTTACTGCTTTTGTTAGATGGTACAGAATTCTGGAACTATAATATTTTCCAGATATCAACCAGATCAACGTGATACCTTTATCAGACTGTTTCCAGTTCAATCGGATCTTTAGCAATTCCAAAACTTGTTTTAATATATGACAGAAAATAATATACGTTAACTGCACTATGGCAAATATAATAAAACTTGACTGTATGTGTCAATGTGAAAAGAATTGTTGAAGTTATGTTCGGCCGAGGTGGATATTTACTGTGAGAAATTTCATGTATTTTAACTGCCCGAACCAAGTTTGAAGAACAATTATTCTTAAATGGTTTCTAAAAATAAGGATCGTCGAATTTTAATTGATGCTTAGTTTATATGTATTTTCTCAGCATAGAAACTGTGCGAGTAAGAAAATTGAAACCAGAGGGCTTTAAAATATATAAACATAGCAAAGTCCGGGCTTTTTATATCGAAAACAAATCATTTGAATTTGCCTGCTTCTATTTTGCGAAATTCCTCGTTAATACCGAAAGAAAAACTGATAACTGAGAAAGATACCCATATAAGCGGATTGCAATTTATTTGCGGGTCTCTACGCTAACAAGTCAAATCCAGATATGCTTTATTAAATGCAATTTAACGTAAACATCGTTTTTATGTGACATACTTTTATTTAGACAAGAAAACTCAGTGTATACCTTACTTGAAAGAATTCTGGATCAATTTAATTGGCCGCTCAGCTGTTGTTTCAATTTTCTTTCGCTCTCAGATATCACTTTATACTCTCGTTCCTCGCGCAGTGCTAACTGAAATTCGTATTTTGCTTTAAATTTTTCTACCGAAAGCACATATTTTTCACAGCGCTTCTTGAATTAATGCTTATATTTTGGCGTAAATTGCATGGTGCTCAAATGTGCTTGTGTATATATGTATAGTATTTCTTTTTTTTTACGGTAGTCACGTGAGGTCATTGCTCAGTCGATCGAAGACTTTTATACTTTAATTGTTCTCCATTTAAAATATTTGTACTATTATCTTTATCTCAAGAGGTATCCCATTTTTCGAACTTATACTTCACGATTTACCGTTGCCTCAATGATACGACTATGTATCTATTATTCAGAAGCACACGTATACCTGTGTCATTTGAGTACAACTATTTCAACTAGCAATCATCATTTTCATAAATCAGCGATACCAAAAATGAAACCGTAAGGTGGAATTGCTCGCATTGCGGTGGTCACTTTGCTGTTCTATGGTGACGCTATGAAGGTATAAGTGTGCCTTCTAATGGCCTCGAGTTTATAATATGAAATATAAGAAGAAATAGCAAGGTGTTTGAGCGCGACAGCACGAATGTTTTACACTCGATGTCGACTAAACAGTGTGTAAATCTGTTCAAACACTTTGCCAAGGAAACAGCTTTCTAGTCGATACGTCGGTAACTTATTGTCACTGAAAATTACTATTTTCTGTATAATAAAGCCTTGTAACCGATCTTTTCGAACTTCAGTGTTCGAAATAAACGATATTTCCAAATGTATTCTTGCTTACTTATTCACCTTTCAATCTTTAGCAATCTTACTGCCGATACTTTTTTTACATTGAACAAATTTTTGCCTTGAAGTGAAATAAAAATAAGTTTATTTCACTTAACTTTAGTGGAAATTATTTGAGATATTTTTGACAAGTGTCAGCCTCATTATGTTTTACCAACTATGTTGCAAAAATGTATTGCAATTTAGAGAAAACATCATGTCAAAATGTTACAATAATATGAAGCCAAGAATAAACAATTTCATGCTTTCTACGATTACTCCTGAAATTAAGATGAACTAGTGTTAATAAAATACTCTCAAGGTATGATATTATATTTAGTAAAAATTTATGCACAATTTATTTAAAAGAGTCCTTTCAAATAAAAGCTTACTGAAATTGTTTCATTTCATTTTCTTTTTATTTCATTTTTTAATATCAAAGGTGTGAAAACAAAAAACATATTTTATTTGAGTTTTAGACTTTGATCAATGATCATGAACATATGTATTCTTAAGTTGTTGTTTTTATAAAGGCAATTACTATTAAGTTGTCCTATTGTGAATTATGATTTTATTCTAAGTTATGAAATATCAAATATTGGACAAACTTGAGCGTTATATGGTACCAGGCAATTTGACGACTTTAGAAAAATAGAACAGATGCAAGATTAACTTGAGCGAGAGACTAAATTTTAAACACATTGTTAAAAATCATAAACCTGGAGTATATTTTCAATAACTTAAATCTTATACAATATATGAGATTGAAATATGTGTAAGTATTAATTATGGTGCTACTATTTTTAATAAGTGAAGAAGTATCCAATAGATTCTTTACAAATATAGTAATTATAATTATAGAAAAATTAATACAAACAAAAATCATGGAATTTACAAATAATAAGCACCAATAGCCACAGAATTATAGTGTATTTTGGTAACGTTGCAACTTCTCGTCTCGTCTAAATAATCATAATTTAACATATATAATTTATGACAAAAGTTTATATATAAATTATAAACTTAATTTAGTTATGTCTATTTAATTATAATTTTAGAATTATCATTAAAAC
>JABFQD010003636.1:0-12901 GCA_022817045.1 Psix sp. ZL-2020 | reverse complement strand
ATACTGTTATACTCAATACCTGGAAGTTTTTTAAAACCATGACTTTTTGTACAATTTTTTTAGAATAAAAAATTTAATTAAAAAGATTTATTTAAATTCAATATATAACTTATTTAATTTAATTTTGTTTATTTTTTTAAATATTTTTCATAGAATAAATTATTGTTCTGTGATATTCTACTTATATTATGCAAGTTTTTAGAACAAAATATAAATAACTTTATTTTACATCGTGATATTAATCAAAATTGTTTATGCTATATGTATTGCATATATGAAAACATATAAGAAGTATATGTAATATTTAGCATATTTTCTCAAAGTATTTTCATATATTTTGAATTCATTAGCCACCCGTAAAAAATATGAGATGTATTTTTTTATGATGACATACCTAAAAGAACATGAAGGCTGATTTCGAATCTTAAGTTAAGCCACGTGACATATTACAGTGTACAACATTGATGCCTGGATCTTTTAATATCCTTTCTTCCTTGTTTAACTTAATTATTATAATGGATAATAAAAAAGACGAAAGAATATTAAAAAAATCCAGATATTAATATCACACACTGTGCAAAATTCCAGCTTAACCTGATATCAAAAACAAGCCATAACAAAATGTAAAGGTTTCATAAGTGCAAGAAAGATACAAAGATAATAATTCGTCTGAGCAAGAAAGACAGAACAAATTTAACTCTTCCTTAGTTTACTAGTAGAGGGCACTACTACTTGTATGTGGCTTATACAGGTATATAAAGATTACACATTTAAATATAAAAGTATTTACCATCATATATCAACGTACTAAAATAAAAAAAAATATTTTTCAATATTTTATCATTAAAAAATAAAAAAAAATAAAAAAAAATAAATAAATAAATAAAAGTGGAATAATAAGCAGTTTAAAACCTTTCCAGGCCACCAAGGAAAGCCGTGTATTTTGCCCCAGACAACGTCCCCGACGTCCATCCGACGGCCATTGGCTGTGAGACAGTGCGCGACAGGGGTCGCTGCGAGACGCATAATCAGCGGGTGCGCCGGCGGCGGGAAGTCTGGCGCTGTTTCCCCCGCATCAACTTCTGGCTCCTGCTCGCTGAGCTCATCGCTACTAACACCTGGACTCTTGCAGCCGGAGGAGGCGTTGCTCACCGGGTAATCGCAGCGCGCGTAAGCGTTCGTGTTTAGTCGCTTTAACGAAATCGACAGTTTCTGCTTCAGGCACTGTTCCTTAATCGCCGTATAAGAGTCTCCGTCGGGTAACACGTTCCAGTTCTGCGTAGCTGCAGCTGTCTCTTCCTCGACTTCTGACGATTCCAGAGACTTGTGTTTGCGTTCCTCCTTGTGCTTTTTTTTGTGCTTCACTTTGTGCTTGCGGCGGTGATACGTCTTATCAAAATTTGGATTATATCTAAAAGGCAGAATAAAAACAATGCAATCATTTGATGAAAATTAAAAAAGTGATATTCAGTTTTGATAATTATTATTTTTAAATCAAAAACGGAAGATTGGCTTTTATTAATACATAATCAATTCAATTTGAATCTCGCGTTTTACTCTTACAAAATCGTATCTTTATGATCAAATATTTGATTTGTATTCAAATATATAATAATATTAAAAGTAGAGGGATTACTTTAGATATGAATCGACTCGATCAACCAGATATAAATTTATTAAAACAAGTTACGACTTTCGACCAGACTTCGTATCTTGTACGAAAGCACGATTTCATTTTGTTTTTCAAAAATACCACCTTGAAAATGAATTCGCATGTAAATTACATGTGATTTCATGTGAATCGTATTTTCTCATAACCAGGTTGGCATAAATTTACGCGACCAGGAGCCTTGTTAGTTTAGTTTCTCATTTACATTATTCAGCTTAAACAAAAATGATGGAAGAATAATTTAAGAGTCAATATTACACTCATATCATCCGCAAACAAACGTTTATTTATTTAACTTTCAATTTGATCGCATTGTGTTCAAAATGAAATCGTAAAAAAATATTCATCAATTCGCATTAAACATAATCTCCAATCGTTAATACATCCATATTTAAGGAGACGCATTCGTCCTCGTTTTGTCTCTCTCACACTTGCGAGAGCGTCATTTGGTCATCTTTGTTGCGCCTATACGACTTATGAATACTTAAGTGGGAAAATCTACCTAGGAGAGCCGGTACAAGGTGACCTTGCAGGTGACATTGTACCAAGCATCTTCCGCCTGGCCTCCTTCTTGGCTTTCTTCAAGGCACGTTTCGCAGCCTTTTCGATGGCGTTTTTGCCTTTCTGCGGATCGACCTGCTCCTGTTCGTCCACGTCTATGTCGCCGTTGGCCACAGTCTCCTCTGGCTTGGACTCGTCTACTGGGTTTTCAACGGCATCGCTTGACACCTTCTCCGCGTGCATCTCCTCCGAATCAGTCTCCATTTCCTGGTCCGTTGGATTCTGAAGCTTCGACGGGATCTTAAGTACGGTGCCTTCACCCTGAGTCCCGAAGGAAATCTTGATCACCGGGGTTGTGCGCGTGCTCCGGCTCGGATCCTCAAACACCGACTCGTCCCAAAGGTCCTCCATCGAGCCCACTGAACGCTTCTTCCGAGGTATCCGACCTGGTCTGGGTTTCATGGTAGAATCCGCTGCCGCTAGAGTACGCTTCTCGTCTTCTTCTGGCACCTTAAAGTTGAGCGGAATTACAGCGGGGTGAAGAATCGGGAAGAATAAAAGAAACGGCGAAGATGCAATTTTGCGACGAAGATTTTGCCGACGAAATAAAGTTAAGTAATAAAGAGATTTAAGCGGCTAAATATAAATCAATTGTGAAGAGAAAAGCAGGTAGTTGGCTATGCAATTATTTGAACTCAATATTTCGTACAGTAGTTATGTAAATGAAAATTACTCTATTGGCAATTCAGTACAAAACTAGTTAATGGATTAGTCATTCGAATAGAAAACTAGTCATCTATTAAATGAGAAATTATGAATTCAAATGTGTAATCCAAATTAGAATTTGAAGAAGAAATTTGAATTATAATCCAGACATTAGAATCCAAAGCTAAAAATCATGTTATTTGTCAGACTGATCTAATTCATTATGCAACGAGACGATTGATCTACATGATTACTACATTTTTCAATTCCACGTCCATACTTCA
Organism: Psix sp. ZL-2020; assembly: GCA_022817045.1. NCBI lineage: Eukaryota > Metazoa > Arthropoda > Insecta > Hymenoptera > Scelionidae > Psix > Psix sp. ZL-2020. Next base: position 9,742 of record JABFQD010003636.1, on the reverse strand, counting down.
TTAACCATTCACCAATAACGCAAAGCTCAACTACGTTTTGTCTCTGAGCCAACAAATAATTCAGAACCCATTTACTTTATAGCAAACTTCATTTTCAATCGTTCATTTGTTTTTCTTTCAAAATTCGAATTAACCCTTATGTTCTAAAAGTCCCTACAGTATATGGTCTTCTATTTACTTTGGCACTCTCAACGGAGGAACTACTAAGTCTGCGTGGAGTGGCGCAATATGCCATGGTGGCGTTGCTGTCGATTTCGACCGGATCGGCGTGACCGGAGGATGGCTCGGCGTTCATGGACGAGGGTTCATCAACCGGACTATCCCAGAAGGAGTCTTGCACGTTGCCTAGTGAGCAAAATAAAACATCATTTGAGACCAGGTCACCCGAACGGAAGATTCCCAGGGAGAAAGGTGAGTGTTCTTATTCGACCAATCTCCCCAGAGGCGTTCCAATATTGTGAGTTTGCAGCTAGGGGATGACGAGTGCGTAAAAAGAGGGTGAACGTGTTCGGATTTTATTACACAATTGATTGGCTGATGAATTGTCTCGATAAGTTATAACTTAATTTATATTTGATGAAATTATAAATCAAGCTTTGTGCCAACGTTCACATAATCAAAAATAGATTAGAATGTTGTTATTGTTAATGTTGTTGTTGATGTTGTTATTATTATCATTGTTATTATTATTATTATTATTATTATTATTATTATTGTTGTTGTTGTTGTTGTTGTTGTTGTTGTTGTTGTTGTTGTTGTTGTTGTTGTTGTTGTTGTTGTGTTCATCAAAAATATAATATTTTGTCATTAGAATTGAATCCACTGTTGCCCTGTATCGTTATTTATATTCCTACCTCCATTTTGTATGGCCTCGCTAGTTTCCCTGCTCTGCAGAGTCGCGAGTTTGGGCATTATAGAGGAGCTTGGACTGGATGAGCCTTGCATGATCGGCGTCTTCGTCGATTTCGTAGTGGACCGAAATTCACGCAACAGCGCCCTCTGATTCTTTTGTGTAGAGATCGATTGCTGGGCACAGCGACGATCGCTCCGTCTGGTGGGCATGGCGCTGCATTGCTGTTGTTCCTCTTGGGATTCGTGCTTACGTTTCTTGCTGACGTCGACGTTCTCGCTATTCTCGTTGCAAATTGATCGGCACTTGCTGCAGAGGACCTGGCGGGGTCGCAGTCGCACCGTCGGTCTGGCATTTTTGTACCTCGCTGGGGGATTAATGCTCCGACGCAAATCTACCTTCGTCGTTAGCGCCGGGCACTTTTTATCTTGAAAATAACTAAAGCGCGCTGCGATCGTTGCCAGCTTGTCCCCATCAGGGCCGCTGATTGGCTCGGGTGGCTGCACACCACATGGAAGACCTCTGCAAAGCAAAAACGAACTTTTTTATTTGCGCCACTTAGTATTAGTTACAGATGATCAATGCCATCCATCGGGGATCAAGATTATCATTTCGCTACTGAGTTATCAGATTGAATATAATTCATTTTACATTTCATTTTCCAACTGCTAATAACTTGGTAGAACGTTGACTAAATTATAACGCGCGTAGAGAGTTGCAGTGTGAAGTTGGGAGTTTCTTATTATCTAAAACGGGAATGGTAACTAATGGAAGCTGTTTACGTTGTGTAAATATGTTTATTCAACTTCAAGTTTCGGAATACACTGTATTTTGACGCAACAAACTACAGTCGCTGATACCGGTGTTCTTATAGACACGAAATACCAACGGTATTGTACAATAATAATCGAATATGTATGACGATTAAACAGTAAGATGCAACTTATGTTTTATGAAAATCTCGACGATAACAAGTCTCCTTGGGAGATACTTAGTGTGCTTAACAAAGTTCCATTCGACTTATCCACATAGCAATAAAACTCCAGACACCTGGTTTTGCAGACATGTGAATAAACACAGCAAACACGGGTCGAATTTTTTTTAGCCTTGCGCTCCATCCTTGATTCTGCCAATGAATCGTATTAGCGTCCGTCGATCAGCCTTGATTGGTTGACAAGCTAGCCTGCTGAGCGTCACCCATACTCATAGATCTACATTGATCCACATAGATAAAGATAGATAGTTCAAAATTTCCTGATCCCATTCCATATTGATCAAGACTTATGAAGACTAATGTGAATTTAGATGTGTACGTTTTAACCTTTATAAATTCGTGTTTTAATATTGACTCGAGTAATTCAACTCGCTTTTATATGGTTCTTTCTATATTTACATAAAGCTGAATTTCCATAAATGGGTTTTTAAATATCTACTTTTCCGATATATTTACAATTTTTCGTTAAAAATCTTTCATTTCATTAGTTTAGAAATCATTTATTTGCCCAAGGTTAAAGTAATACGTAATTAACCAAGGGAAGAAATATTTCACCTTTAACATAAAATGACTTTTAAAAAGTATACAATGAACTAATAAATTTTATCTTACATTTTCTTCTATCAAATTAAATAATCTATGAAAGTTACGAGGGTAGAAAGTAACTATTTTCTACACAAGCAGAATATAGTATATTTTCCTCCTAATATTCTTTACCTCCCATAGTACAACCGATAATTTTCATCGTCAGACAGTCTTAATCTTGATATTTCAAAAATTCCCTAGTGGCGAAAATAACGGTTTTTATCATTGTTTGATGAAAAAATACCTTTTCATGCTTCATAGAGAAGTAATAGTATGGACACATCGAAACTGAATTCTTGATTACAAGTTCAAAACATGACAAAGCAATGTGATTAAAGAATAAATTTAGTTAGTGAGGGACTCCATAATTTAGTTACTCGGATCAATAGAACGTGTTCGGTGGGCATATCATTGGTTTTACGCCAAAATTAGAAGCGCAAAACGAATCCGCCAAGTTGAAATCCTGCTGGCCTTGCCAAAAAGAGGTCTACGAAAATAGTACAACTGACCTATCCCGGCCTGCGCACTGGGTCGATTTGTCTCTCTGAGAATCTTTATAACCACGTTGGCCGAATGCATTTTAGGGCGAGGGCTCGGCACCCTCGCTAAACGCCATCGGCAGGCAAGAATTGGGAACTCAATTTCTCGGTTAGATGCCAGAACCTAAGTACTTGATGGGATGCGCCCCGCGCAAAAACGTCACTCAGGATTAGCGCAATTAGTAAAATGCACGCAGTTGTCTTGGTTGCTAAAAAGCACGCTTTTTATCTTCTTTTTAATACAGCTTCTCCAAGAGGATTGATAGCTATTGAAAAGATATGAATTTTTGATCGGACTTTTTCCTCTCTTAATAGAGTTATAAAAGTCGCGTTTAATTTAAATTTGATTTATTTCAGGGACGCAGTGGGGATATCGCGAGCAAAATGAGAAATTCCCCAGATTATTTAGAATGGCTGCGCGACGTGATATTCAATTTCTCCGCTGCCCTTGGAGCCAAGACGGAGAAAGTTTTTACTAGGAAGGTCAAAGATTGCGCGCAGCATTAGTCCGGGTCTAAGGTCTGGTGTATGGGCATGCACTTTTACAGCCGAGACTGATACTCCAAATGCATAGACAACACACCCACCAGGACAGGGTATTGATTTGGGAGAAACGAAGACAGCACTAAACGATGAGCGGGACGCAAGACGGATGGAGAGAGACAGAATCGCGGATAGAAGCAGACAATCAGAGCCGTCGTGTTTCCCGAAAACCCATCAGATAAGGATCGACTAGGCCCTTCGTTGGCATCGCGTTAGTAACGAGAAATCGAACTACTTTAACTCGTTTTACGTTTGTTCAAAGTCGAGTTATTTCATCCTTTCATAAAGCGAGTAAGAATTTTCAATAAAAATAACTCGCTTTGGAATTTTACTTTCTGATTTCATTCAGAATTTGATTTTAGTTGCACATGAATTTATGTTGTATTAAAATTAATTATTATTGTGCAACGTGAAATCCCAAGGAGAGCGGAACACTCCAGTGTTGCTGCATGATTTGAATGCACACGTGGAATGTTTCGACTCATCGAGCGCAACCATAGTGTTTGCTCTTTAAAATGTTCGCATTATTCTCGTCGCACATTCGACCCTAAAACGATAGCTAGAGTTTCATCCATTAAATATTGACAGTGGTTCCATCTTGACTTTGCAAAAACGCTCGTCCGTTCCATTCAAGGTTTAGGTAATTTCAAATGGTATCATTAGATCCATTAATCAAATGGCGAGTAACGTCAGTGAATTCGGAACTAATGATTTTCAAGTGAAGCGGACAATGAAAATTTACATGAATCGAGTGAGTCATTAGAGCATCGGCTGAGTCATAGTTTCTTACTCGCATCTTCCATTTGAAAACACTGTAAAGATGATAACAGAAACTCATCAAAGGGTTCATCCAAAGATATCGACGCCATTTTTTTTGTGGGTTCGATTTTCATCCAAGTTTGCAGAAAAAATGAAGAGTACTGTAATTTCAATTTCAACCGACGAAGTTTCATTTTTTTACCCAAACGGGCTTTACAAAGTTTGTTCTCGTGTAGAGAGAATTAATGTTTTCCAGTGAAAAATATTTAATAAGCGCCCAAAGTTGCATTTTACAATGTAACTCTACCGAATGAAACACGATACTTCCGTGATTCCACTTTGATGCACACTTGGGAGGAAAAAACTTCGCTTCAACTTATTGCAAGTTTTATAGATGCGGCAGGCGTTTTTCAAACTCCACGATGTAACTTCAGATGACATTATAAAAATAGTAGTTGAATTTCAAACGGATTATCAATCTTGAATTTATAAATTCTGCAAGGACTTTAATCACAATACTTTTTTTAGCTATCGACATTCATGATTTTCCTCAAGATCAGCTTTTCTGCTAAGCAGCCATATTTCCGTGCCATATTTGCATTATAATGGCGTTTCACATTACTCTCCAAATTTCTAAAAACTGTTGACAAACAAATCAACATAAATAAATAATCCAATGTCAAATATCCTTTGTTATGTAAACAAATCGCTTTTCTCAAAGTCATTTGCAAGTAAACAAACAACATTTTCGCAAGTCTTTGTTTACAAACACAGTAGATTCGTGTTTTTGTTATTTTTCAAATAACAGTGTTACGCATTTTGATATTGGCAATAAAAATAAAAGAACTTAAAGATGGTTTCAATGAAAACACATCGGCTATTCTGAGCGTAAGCCAGCATCGACGTGGTGTCTTGTTAGTAGAACAGTCGTGCAGTTGACAAGATGCAGGTACACATACGTGAATATCACAGGATAGTGTTCGAGTATAGCACCCGCACTCGAGAGACAAAGAGAATAATAACGCCGAGGGCTGCGAACGGAACATTTGCTCAGTTGACCCATGCGAATAAACCACAAGAATGAGTACACGGGCGTTCTTGAAGACGAGCTCAGGGTTTCGTAGTGTGCGTGTGACGTATCCTCAGTAATTAGAGTTATCACTGCAAATTACTGAAATTTCATAGTTGACAAAAAAGACTTATGAATGTTTATTTAATACAATTAACTAGCTGTTAATTGTATTGGTGGTTTATTAAACAATGACTGTCTGACCAGCCTGTTAGACCATCCTTACGGTGTAAATAATTAAGATTGCAATTGTAAATTGCATTTAGCCGAAGAGAACTGCATTGTGCAAGAAAAGATAAATAGGGATGCTGGCTGCCAATTATTATGAAACAATAATTGGTAGCTGAGGAAAAATGCCGGAGAAGGGAATCAATAAAAATGTTCTAACTGAAAGTTCAATTTTGTATTGCCGTGCAAATATGCACATACACGAGTAATAACAATGTCGAATTTGTGGAAACAAGAAGCTCTGATGAGATTAACTCGGTTGAATAATATGTGCGGTTGTTCTGCAATGCCGAGAAAATAACGCCGGATAATGTGAAAAGTTCATAGGTATTCATTATATTAAATAACGCAAATTAAGATGCACCTTGTTCGTTTGGAAAGCAGCGAGAGCACCACCTTTTTAATTTCAACTCCAATGCGAACTTCATTAATCATATTCAAACTAGTAACTTCTAAATGGCACATTAAGATTAAATTTCGTGTATCAGCGTTGCTGCTAATGTTATCCTTAATGGCTTAACTTTATAGGTTCCCATCCATTTTGGACCTGACTTCTCACTGTCTCAATTATTCCACCGTACAATTTTTCTTGCTAATGAACATACGTATCTTATTTATTTTTACACCAAAATACCGAAATTGCGATCCTTCGAAATGTAAATTCACAATGTGAAGCCCCACCGAAAACTGTGCTCAAAGCAATTCTTACAGTTTTGCAGGGATCGCGTCATATTTGATTTAAACATTTTTAAATACTGTTATGGAATTACTCATCAATCAAGCGTCTGTCATAACTTGGCTTTCAAGATGGCTGCTGCCTAGACACTTTCCCGAAGCTCTCGGGCTTTTTTTCTCTTCGCTCGTTTTCCGCTGGGCAGAGTTTCGAGCGAATGGTCGACTTATAAAGACTTCCTGTAGAGCAGCGCTCGACTCAAGATATCTTGTGAGCGCTTTATCGCGTGTAGGTGGAACATGTATCTTAGAAACAAGAAAGACAGAGAACGTCGAGAGGGAGAACGCGCCTTGTACCGCGCTCCAAAATGGTGGCGACTGTTTGGAAGATCTCACTTCTAGTTATGTAATTTGGTGAGGAAACTGACGTGACGAATTTTCTTCTTCAGCCTCCCGGAAAAATGTCGACATCGCCAGTCTCAAATAAGTTAAGAACTGCCAAACTCGAGGAGACAAGCGTTGCGTTGCAACTCATTGCGACGCAACGTTTTCCTCGGGGTTTTGAAATTTCCTTACCGAACAAAAAGTCCCGACCGGGCCTGCCTGCAATAGTACCATTGGGTAAAAACCGTAATGGCTGTTTTTTATTTAATGGTGTAGAAAATTAACCTAGATAAAATGACGCGTGTAATGTATGCGTCTTTGTGAAATACGAATGAATGTGTAGAATATGTGATGGAAATATATCCGGCTCGAGATATGTGTCATGCACATAAACGCGTGGAATAAAAAAAGTATTTCAAATATTTCTGTGTATTTACTGAGTTTGAATGCCAGCGGAGGAGGGAAATATTTTTTGTAACTTCCAGAAATTTAATAACATTCTGCTACGGAGCTTCAACGATGATAATGACGACCTTAAAGTTTGACTATTCTATTTTTTATTCTACAAATTTGTTTCAGCCAGAAGTCGCTGTTTAAAAGGAACTAAAAATACACTCGTTGCCATAGACATGTTAACGAGTTTTGATTTGATGGATATTGTGGATGATCATAATGTGTAGCATATAAATAGAAACGATCGTATTGTTTTTCACTGCACGAGGTTTTCAATAGGTAAATCATGTGAAGAACTAATGAAGATAAGTTTCTGTAATCAACAAGGAGGGAAAGATAAAGTCGTGCACAGGAATTCGATAAAATTTATCGTACTCCACAGACACCGCTCGAATTTGGCTGGATAATTGTTTATTTGGACGAAAATTTGGAAGCGATAAAAGCGAAGCTTCTAATTAGCATTGGATCAGACAAAATTTGATCCGAAACTGATAAGTCTAAAACAATGGAGGCTCTAAATCGTGTCGTAAGAGCCTATTTTTACAAAACTCATCTGTTTTGTAAACAACATTTTCATCGCTTTGTTTAATTAAAACACAAAGTATTGCGTTAGATCATTTTTTTTCAGGAACTAATATAATCTTAATATCTACTATTAAGATCCAGATGGATGAAACGTTTTAGATTGTATTATACCTTGACTCAACAATAAACAGCGACATAATTACAATAATTATAATTGTAATATGTAGGGTAGCAATGTTATTAGTTTTAGAAACGTCAAAATATATATCTTATCGATCGGCGAGAATTTATAGTTGCGTACTCAGTCATGATTGAACGCGAATATTATGTGTTAATTCTGTAACTGAAGGGCAGATCTGAGTGCAAGCTGTGCCAATAAAGTTAACTTTATGGTGCATTTACTTATATTGTTGCTTTTTATGTCTCATAGACGATCAAATGTGATATATGTATTGTCCTGAGCCATGGGAATAAATATGAAGATACATTTATCAACGGCACGACACTAAAAATACAAAATAAACGGCGATATTACAAGCTGTAATATTTTGGACTATTTCTCAACAAAGTAGCTGCAGTAATTATCGTTTCGCCGTATCCGAAAATGGCTTGTATGAAGCTCCATTTTTTGTTTTATTTTAAGTATCCAGTTTCTATTATTAGCAAGGATTTATTTTCAACATTAGCTTCCGTTTGGAAGATTTTGTAAAAATCCACTGCGTTAAATAACCAGCTCATTCAAGAACCAAGATAAAATGAAATATCTGTCTCCAACGAAACAGAATTTCTCTTTATGTAAGGTATGTCTCAAGAAGCAGCCATTTTGAAGTAACAACCATGAATTACTTCAACGTTTTATCTTATCGACGAGCCTAATACAGGAGTTGATCCTTCGAGAATGATACTTGGGAATCCAAAAATAACCCATTAACGTGCAAGCCGTGGCGGAAACGCTGTGATCTATTTGGCCATAGGTTTACATAGAACGGGTATTTCCCCTTTCGAACCGTTAGCTATAGTGCGAAATATCAAGTCATAAAGTTGTAACAACTTTGCGAGCCACACTACGTGCGAGAGAACTCTATAGACACTTTCTTTGTTTTAAATGCAAAGAAATGCGATGTTCTTTATACGAGGTTATTCCACCTCAAATGATAACAAATTCCCGTTCTCTAAGCTCGACTTTTAGAGTCCGTCTTCTAGAAATGTACGGTCGAGATTAATTAAGGCGATAGTTATTCTTCTTCAAGCCGCCGAATTATCCTGGAGCTGCCAAGATGTGTCGGCAGGCACGATCGATCGACTGTCATAGTTTTTGTAAGAAGTGAAGATCTCGGCGAGCAACGAAAAGAATGGAAACGCATGACCATGCTCTTTAAGTATCGTTGACTAGACTGCAAGAATAATAAAGGGTTTAAAAGTTAGTAAAGCAAACTTTACAAGAGAAAATAGAAGGATTAAGAAAGTTGCGATCTCTGTCAACGCGACGCGCTGAAATAAAGTCTGAAAGCTTTTAATGCAGCCTGCATCCGTCAGGACAAAGCGAATGTTGTAACGAAGAAGACTGCATGAACTTTCATGCCGTTTATCAAAATAAAGTGGCCCTATATATTGCGAAGCTCTAGCATTCGATACGAAGCAGCTCTTTAGCTTTTTATCAACCTTTTTTTTCTTTTTGATTGATTGTACAATTACATTTTACAGAACAGATGGGTGCCTGTTTATGAATGTATTGATGGTATAAAATATGCATTTTTCTGGTGACCAGTAAGAAATGCATATTTTATGTTCTAGTACTATTGCAAGCTTGGAAAATGAATAATTTAAATATACTTTTATTTATTTTTTATATTTAATTTCCATGTTTCACTGTAGCTTTGGATTTTAATTATTTAATATTAACACTTCCATTAAAAATAAAATAACTGGAGGTGTGGGGGGGGGGGGGGTGTTTAAATCCATTTTTGTTCAAAAGTTACACTGGGGTTTTGTTGTGTGTTCTCTTTTTTTTCTTTTTGGGGTACAAAAGTGTGGCATTTATCCAAAGTTCATTCTTTTTTTTTCTTCCGTATTTCTTCAGGGGACTGAACACACATCCAAACACATATTTTTTGCTTTCTTTCTACTTCTCGGTCCATCTT
>JABFQD010003635.1:0-12903 GCA_022817045.1 Psix sp. ZL-2020 | reverse complement strand
CGATTTTCATTTTTCATTTCTTATATATAAAAAATGAATGTTACAAAGCAAAAAACGCTACATATATATAAACGTTGGTTAAATCAAGTGATGAAAGTTAAATCAATTCCATATGGAATATAGTTATAACAATTTTCATATATTGTTAAAAACAGTTCAATAAATAATAGGATGTTTGCTGTGTTATGGATTTGAAACGTCTCCATGAACTTATTGATTTAAGTAATTTGAGAATTTGAATAGGTAAAAACTGAGTGTTTGCAATATAAATTTAACATATTTGTCGTAATTACTTACTACAGTCTCGTGTTCAGCACAGATTTTCAAATTTCGTAAATCTGATTTTTTATAGTAAAAAATGCGTAACTAATTACGTCTAAAAATTTGACTAAGAACAAAAAAATTGGTTTTATGAAAATTATATCATAAAATATTTAAACATTAATCATTTTATTGCTTATATATAGTGTGATGTAATATGCCTGGTCTTTCCATCTCTTTTTATTCATGATTGTTTTTAATAAGTAAAAAGAGACAAAATAAGACCAGGTTTGTTATATTACATACTTCTATTTAAAGGAGTTAACTTGACATGAAATAAATAAGTTTGATTTTGTTTATTCATTTTTAAATTATAATGAAAAATATAAGTAAACAAACATATGAGATCTATACATTGATACAATAAAGTTATAACGAACTATTCAGTTTCTTTTAAAACAGATCGAAAAATCTTTCATTTCTAAATAATTTATAATAAATATTGAAATAACATTTGTAAAACATAATATTTATATATGTTAAATATTTGTTAAATTTATTAATTATGTATGTAAATAATGTATTTTTAAAGTTTAGTATAAAATAAAAATGAAAAAAGAGACTTGTAATATATTTTTTGTTGAAAGTAACAATTAGAGAATTGTAACTGAAACCGCATTTAATGTAAACAAAACATTCAAACTCAACTTAATATGAATTTATGTATATTTATATTTTTCTTTTACTCGTCATTATAAAAACAAATTAAACAATTTAGTAAATGTAGTTACTATTATAATTTAATTAATTTTAAACCTCAATAGTCGTGCACATGGCCGTTTCAACCACAGAATAAAGATAAAATTCGCGAAAACTTTTTATTGATAAACAAATAAATCACAAAATGTGTATTCTCCCCCGTATTAATCTGTAATTGGATGAGCATTTTCGGTCCTCTTTATTTATTAATAAAAACGTTGCTTGACTATCTTTTTCTGTTGGCCAACAAAAATCAAAGCGCATCTAGTTTCGAGTTGATATAAACTTCTCAACCCGTAAGTGGGCGCGAATTTTTGAGCGTCTTTGTTTACTAACAAAAATATCACTCGGTTATCTTTGTCTGTCGGTCGAAAAGACCATAGCATATTCTGTTTAAATGTAAAAACGTAACATTTCTATTGAATAAAAAATGGTGAAAATTATATCTATGAATTAACATTATTACATATATAATTATGCATCTATAATATATATGACTATGTCATAAAGTCCCAAAAGAACTTGAATTAATCAAATATATTTGAATAAATACATTATTAAAACGATTCAAATTAAAATTTCTTGTGAAATTAAAAAATTATAAACATGAAAATAATAATGAGGAAGACTATAAATATTAAATCTAAAAATGTCAAGTGCTTAAAAATGACCGAAAAATATTCATTCATTATTTAGTTCAAATTTACTAACCACTTGATAATGAATTGTAATATAAGTGTAGAAAATTCGCGTTTCTATTTTGATAAAAAATAATAAGACAAATTTTGCTTTCAAAACAAAGTCGCTATTTCCAATAATAATATAAAATAGTTATTTACGTTCTTCAAAAACGATACTCGTTAATAACCTACAGGATTAACAACTATATTTTGATTTTTTGGAACGTAAATTATCGTACGCAACATATAACATGTTTTTTCATCGTTACGTAATATGCTATTTTTTTACAAGGGGCCCATTTGAAAAACGATTTCTTTTTCGTATGAAAAAGCTTGCATAATATCGATAGGTTATACATATAAGTAGATTTACACAGTTTTTGAGTGTGAAATAGTACAGTTCCCTGTTATGGAAAATACAGTGACGTACTGTATTTTCCATAACAAATGCACATATATTGCGTTTTTTATGAACTATTTTTAGGTAATATAACATTTTTTTATTTTCAAAGCAAAGTTTTATTTTCTTTCCAAGACTCTTTTCACATTACGCAGAAATCTATTATTCCCGCGAAGTGTAATTTTCGTATAAAATTTTTTACGCAGTAGTGCGTAAAAAAGCTACATTGCGTATGCTTCCTCAAATGAAAAACATAGTTTATTCTCAAGGGCGCTACTTGCCCTTGTATCAAAATATACTATTCCGCATTACTTTCTTACTGTATCTAATGAAAAAATATATCTTTAATTTCTGAATTTCTTTAAGAAGATTTTTGAAAGTCAGAGCGGTGTCTACCTTATCAACATCTACAATTTTGTTTATTTTGTACCTTTCAATGTAATTAAAATTGTTTTATACAATACATTTCATGGTTAACTGACATATTTAAATTAATTAAAACTATTTATAATATAATCGTTTTTGAATTGTTGCTATCACGAATTGTTACTAAGAAAGAACTTGTTTACTAATCTCAACCTTATTTTACAATCAATCATTATATTAAGTTAAAAAATACTTTTTAACTGTCAAAGATTTGTTTAATATCATACTAATTGCAAATCTTTAAATATTTATCATCAAAATTTACGATGTAATTTTTCCCGCCATATTTAAGATTCGAACCTCGCGTTCGATTTTTTTAACTTTGACGATAAGATACTTCAACTCTAAAAATTACATGATCCAAACAATCAAGATTCAAGTTATTTTGTTTACATACATCATACAATTTCGCTTTGTCGAAATTATTCCCGCTTTATGAAATGCTTATTGTTGCGTCAAATAAAATTTTACAGTTTTAAATGCGAAAATCGATTACAGTATTAAAATAAAGAAAAAATAAAATATAAATAAATCATCTTTGTATTACTTAAAACAGAAAAGGTTACAAATCAAAGATTGTACAATGAAAATTATTTTTTCTTTCGTTACAAGATTTCTCTATAAAGAAAGAATTACGTCACATACATTACAATATTCGAATTGTTATAAAATTTTCAATTGAAAAATCTCTGTAGCACTTTTCGAAAATCACCTTAAGAAAATGTCAAAGTGATATTGTAACTTATTTTTTAACCTAACCTGAAAATTTAATGGATTTTGAATTTTCGTTAATAATATGTATTTTTAATTGATTTGAAAGACATTACTTGATTTTTTGAGTATGTAAGATTGCATAGACAATTAATTTTTTATATTATAACGCTTAGTTTTAATAAGAAATTTTTAAGTTTTTCAAATCAATATGTAGATTAAAAAACTTAGAAAATCAACTTTGAGACTTTAAGATCATTTCGACTAATGTTGTCGAATTTTCTTCAAAATATGTTCAATTGCATTTAATTTTGGAAATCTGTAATCTCGGTAAATGTCACTTTTATTATATTGACTTCTTCTTAAGATAATGTTTCAAATCTGTTACCACGGAGGATCTGTTATTATCTTGTTAATAAAAATTACCATACAAATAATATTTTTTTAAAAACTGAAAACAGCGCAATTTTACAAGAATGGGAGAACTTATAACACAATAAAACACCACTTCATTGTGCATTTTAAGAACGTAAACAAATAATGATTTCTACGAATAAGCTCCACCTCGAAAATTAGAAATCATTATTTTTCAATATTTTATAATCAAAGTTTGTTTTTTTTTTCTGTAGAAGTGTATAAAATCAGTGAGGAAATTGCTCTCTTCTCGTTAAATTAATTTTAAATCACTTTATTAATTTTAATTTGAAAAATCTGTAATGTCGATAACTTTGACTAAACAACTACCTTTTATTCTTATAGATATTAATATCAACATTTTATAAAACTGGATTCGTATGCAATTTTAACGAATTTAATTTCAAATAAAAAAGATTGCTATAAATCCGGACTTCAAAATATAAGAGAATTTTAAAACTTCTGCAATGTTGACATTATCACATCAACCGTTACCATGTACCATATATTGCTTTAATAATAAATAGTAGAGGTATTCTGGCATTAATATCAAATACCTGTTATATAGCTAAGCAAAATGATAAAAAAATTATGTTATACCAATAAACGCTACTATCTTCAAATATTTCTTTTCATGCACAATAAAAAATGAATTTGCATTAAAAATAAATATTTAATTTTAATATTTATTTTGTTTACAAATTTTCTTTTTGATATTCTAACTGAAAAAGACACTTTTTGGAATATAGCTAAGATATTTTATTTGTTAAAATGTAATACAAATATATGTTGTTAAAATATTTAAATTTTGTAAATGTAAAATGATGAAGTTACCTTAAATGGTTTAGATTTTCTTCTTATCAAACTAGTGTTATCAATAGGTCATATAATAGTATACGACTCAAGATTGCAAAGTTTTAAACTGTCAATTTACAATTTTAGTTTTAGTTCCGAATGCCTTTATTGAATAATCGCATCAAGCTTTCAACGAAATCAAATCCTTATTTTTGATTATGGATTACTTTATTGGAGTTGACGTAGGCACTGGAAGTGTTCGCGCTGCGCTAGTCAACTCGCATGGCAAATTAATTGAGGTATCAACATGCCCAATAGAAACACATAATCCCCAGTTCGAATACTATGAACAATCTTCAGACAATATTTGGCATTCTGTGTGTACGTGCGTCAAGGTAAATCTTTTAATGTGTATATAATATCACTATTGCGAACAATTTTATATTGTGTTTCATTTTCAGCAAATCACCAAAAACGTTAAAAAAGAAGATATCAAAGGAATTGGATTTGACGCTACTTGTTCCTTAGTTGCTTTGGACGAAAATGCTTTGCCTGTGACAATCAGTCCAAGTGGTACTATACATATCAGCAAATCAATACATTTTTGAATAAAATAACATTACGCAACAAGACAGTAAGACTATAGTAATTATTTCTCAAAGTTTTCATTTACTTTGGAGAACAAATTACTTTCAGTTTTATTATCTCATTTGATATTTCTTGTCATAAGTGCAAGCAGAATGCAGATTTATTTTTAAGAGAGAGTAAAGCACTTGTTTTACTTCCACGATTTTACTTTAAGAGAAATAAACTGTGTTTTACATACATTTAATTAAATAATATATTTGTACATGAGCATAAGGTTGATATAGTAATTGTATACCATGGAAACTAAAATTTCAGATGCTTTTACTCTAAATATTATGTTTTTAATACGTAAGTAACCTTCTTTCCTTCGGAAGAAATAGAAAACTCGTTTTCCATCTTAAAATAGTGACAAAAAATATTTTAAGAGAAGGGGAGTCATTTCCACCCATGAATGAGTGTTATTATTTTACCCATAAGAAAGAAAACATAATTTTTGTGTAGTGTGATATGTATATATTTACTTGATATGAGCTGTCGCCCTTGGGAATAAAAAATACTTGAGAGACAAAAACAGCTGAATTTTCGCTTTTGAGATACAAAGGGCGCATTTGTACTATGAACTGCGTGATGCATAATATATTCTATCCTTTACTTCATTTTTAAAATTGTTCTACAGGAAACGACAAATACAATGTTATGTTATGGATGGATCATAGAGCAGAAAAAGAGGCAAAGTTGATCAATTTGTCCAATCATGAAATGCTAAAATATGTTGGAGGAAAAGTATCTTTGGAAATGGAGATTCCGAAACTTCTTTGGATTAAACAAAATATGTCAAGTTCATGGATGCGTATTAAATACCTTTTTGATTTACCAGATTTCTTAACTTGGAAAGCAACTGGGTCAGAATCAAGGTATGTTTTTATGTTTTTAAAAAATTAAAAACAAAATAAAAATATATCAGTATTTGTAAATATTCATTTAGATCGTTATGTTCACTGGTTTGCAAATGGAGTTATTACGCAGATTCTAAAGGTAAACATGGTTGGAGACAGGACTTTTTTGATGAAATTGGTTTAGAAGATTTAAAAAATGACGGTTACAAAAAAATAGGTAAGAATTCAATTCATTTTAGCACATTAAAAACATTTATTTTAAATTTTAAATTATTCTAATATTCAAATCCGAATTGAGACTGTTCTCTATTTAACATAACATATTTTATATTACGTAACAATGAGGAATGTGTCTTACGTTATCAGCCCTGCTGGCTGCCAACGTAAGATACATTTTGTCAGTTATAGATATTTTGCTTTTCAAAAAAACGAAACATGTTGGTAATCACAGGGCTTAAAATATTTAAAACTGTTTAAATCGTAAAATATAGTGATTAACATATTTTTATTTTTTTAAAAAGACATTCAAAACTTAAAGCCAGTTTACAATTATAGCTTGTATTAGACCTAAATTCAAGTAATAATTAATTGAATAATCTATCTGAAACATATATAATTTGTATGTGGAATGAATATAAAAAAAATCATATTGATATATATGAACCATATATGAGTCATATATAAATTAGACGGGGATCATAAGTGGATTATATTGAATTAACATATGGATCGAAAAATTGTATAATATATTTGTATTATTATTTGTAATATTTTTGTATATATATTTCTTGTATTAATAAGAAAACCTAATACAATTCATATTTGATTTATATATAGTCATATATGGATATATAATTCATTTATGATTAATATATGCTCGATATACGGTCCATATATATGTTTCATATATGACCTGTATATGATAAAAATATCACATACACGATCAATGAATAATTTAAGTTAAAGTTTGTGCATGTTTTTTTTGGTATAGTTCATATATATGTTTCGTGTAAGTTTCATATGTATGTGGTTGTACCTATAAGTATAACGTATTATTATTTATTTGAATATGGACGTTTTAATAAATCAATGCTTTACTTTTATTTATCAAATCTTGTATTAATAAAATGATTCAATTTATTTTGAATTAATTAAAAGTTTATTTAAATGTGTCTACCTTTGTGAGCATGTTTAGACTGAAAAGCACTTTCTCGCAAAATTTAATTTTATCCTCCTCCCTCAAATATGTTACATGCGAAGTACGTTACGCAATGTTTGACTACATTAAGATTTGAAATAAGATTCTTGGAAATGAAAAATAATGCGATGCACCAAGCATACTGTATTTTTCGTATCCTAATAATCAACTTTCTCGCTGAAAGTTTTTCTCAAAATTCTCGAAAAAAATTCAAAAATTTGTGGCTCCTTTAAAATTCTGTTTCTTTTCGTTTATTGAGGATTCTCATGAAGAAGCATTGTCCTGGAAAGGAGTACGATCATTGGATACATTTGAAACTCAATATTCGTAAATAATTTCTCTGTTGAAACTGATGAGTGATCAGTAATAAAGTTCCTTTTTATCTTGAAACTGATTTGAGATTTACAATTTATTTGGAATTCATTAATTGGAATAGATTCAGCTTTCAATACAGCGTTTTTGTTGAAATAATTTTGATTCTGTTGGTTATAAATTGAATACATATCTTTTGATTTAATAATAAACTTGAATACATTAGATAATTTTTGTGCTACAATTTAGAAACTTCATTGTTATTTATGTTTGAATAGTATCATTGTTATTTGTTTACAATATTTGAATCTTCAACTGTTATTTGTTCCTTTGTGGAAGAGTTTGTTTATATTGCCACATGGTCAAAGAGTTTAATTTGCATTGAAATCTCATTATCATCATCAAGCATTTATAAATAGTTTTTTTGTTTTGGTGCGTCGAGGTGTTCCTCGCGCTAATTGAAATTAAGGTATCACTTTGAAAAATCTCTGTTGACTTGCAGCGCTTGCAATTCCGAGTTTATGTCATGAGCAGTGTTTGTGTTCAGTGTTAGACTGAATGTTAGAACAATGTCTTGTAATTCTATTATTTACTTAATTTTCATTGTTTATTGTAGTGTTTAGTTAGCGTCCGACCAATTAATCATAAATAATTTGCTTTTGCTATTTCTAATTGTATTTCATATTTAGTTCTTATCGGTGAGGGCATGAAAAAATGAATTACACCTAGAACCTGAAATCAAACAATGTTTTTGATTTTTAGCATATACCGAGCACATTGTTTTCATTCGGCCTGAATGAAATGTATATTTCGCTCGAGTTTACGATTTTTGCTTAACACCGTATAATTGTCTGCATCATAGTGCTTTGAAGTTTTTTTTAACATCTCTTATTTGAATTCTGAGAAATTCAATTTCCTCGAACTATTTCTTGGAATTTAAATAGGTCAGAAATTTAAATACTGGATCTCTTATTGGCTTAAAATTGTATGATTTTAATTGAATATTTTAGCCAAATTTATTTTCATTAAATTGCCTTCGTCAACATCACTAATTATTCTATTTAACTTTAGCTATTAAATCTAAAATACTTTTTGAATGTATTCATTTAATTGCTTACATTAATTTTCATTAAAAATTAAATAAATATTTAGGAAGAGATGTAAAAGCTCCTGGGGAACCAGTTGGAAAAGGGATTTCGAGTAAAGCAGCTGAAGAATTAGGTTTATTAGCTGGAACTTCAGTTGGAACGTCAATTATTGATGCTCATGCGGGTGGAATAGGAATGTTTGGCTGTATTACAAAAGACTTGCCTACTAATATTATTGGAAGATTGGGTTGGTTTACAATTTGAATGTGCATTTTTTTATCAAATAATCGATTTCACTTATTTTCATAATTTATTTCAGCTTTAATTTGCGGGACTTCTACTTGCCATATGATAGTGAGTGAAAAACAAATGTATGTCAAAGGCGTATGGGGGCCTTATTATAGTGCAATGATACCCGAAATGTGGCTTAATGAAGGGGGTCAAAGTACAACTGGAAAACTTTTGGACTTCATTATTGATACTCATCCGGCTAAATTTTCAGTTCTTCGTAAAATAGATTCTAAAATGTTAGTTTTACAATATATTTTCTTTTAATCGTGAAAATAAGTATAAAAAACTATTTTCACTTTTTTACTTCTAGGCACATACAGCAGTATCTTAGTCAGTTATTAGAGTCTTTAGCAAAAAAACGAAATTACAGTAACGTGTGTTATTTGGCTAAGGATATTCACGTGTGGCCTGATTTTCATGGAAATAGATCACCCGTTGCAGATTCTAGTTTAAGAGGAATGGTAAATTTCCCGTCTTTGATAAACAACAAAATTCTGATTTTTACGCAAATTCAAATTATTTGAAATAATCCTTTATTTTAGATCTCTGGTTTATCATTAGACTCAAGTGAAAATAGTTTAGCGGAGTTATATCTCAGTACTATGCAAGCATTAACTGTAAGTCTTTTATTTTATCATGTTGTACAGAATTTCAATAAATAATTTAGTTAAATTAATATTGTTTATTTCAGTATGGAACAAAACACATTATTAATGAATTAGTATTATCTGGACACAAAGTTGATACTTTGTTAATTTGTGGAGGTTTGAGTCAAAATCCTCTTTTTGTTCAAACCCAAGCTGATGTTTTGGGTTTGCCAGTACTTATTCCTACAGAAAAAGAATCCGTTTTATTGGGCTCTGCCATTCTTGGAGCTTATGCTGCAGGAATGTTTTCTTCCGTCCAGAGTGCAATGAGTGCAATGGGAGGTACTGCAAAAGTTGTGTACCCAAACCCCGAAACTTATTTGTAAGTTAAATTTAATTATTTATAATTGCATACTTTTTATATGTAATAAACATTTATTCAGAATGCTTAATTTTTTAAAAAAATTAAAATGTAAAAGAATAATTATTTTTATTTTTATGTTAGATAATAATTTATATTCAAGTAATTAACATTCAAGTTGAACTGTAGGAATAAAATTTATTCAACTAAAAACTTGATTTATCAATATTACATCCGTTTGCGATTAAAATTCTGGGGAAAGTATCACAACTTTTAAATGCGACTTTTCTTACAATCATACTTTCTATTCGAGCTACTAAATAAAATGAATTATTTATTTAAAAATGTGTTAAATTAAAGAAAAATAATACTATTTTTGGTTTTAAATGATTAACAAGTAAAAGAAAATCGAATTATACCAGGTTTAGAACAACGAAACCGGAATTTTTTGTAAAAAATT
Organism: Psix sp. ZL-2020; assembly: GCA_022817045.1. Lineage (NCBI taxonomy): Eukaryota > Metazoa > Arthropoda > Insecta > Hymenoptera > Scelionidae > Psix > Psix sp. ZL-2020. Next base: position 2,676 of record JABFQD010003635.1, on the reverse strand, counting down.
GCACGTCTATTATTTGAAAATTATAAAAAATATTTTATTCAAATAGTTTCCATTGGAATTCATATATTTCTCCCACCTCTTAGGCAGGTTATGAATGCCACGCCGAAAAACAATTCTTCCTTTGAAGCGAACCAGTTATCGAGCCATTTTCGTACATTTTCATACGAATCGAAGTGTTGTTCAGCGAGTGCATGTCCTAATGATGCGAATAAATGATAATCAGAAGTAGCCAAGTCTGCAGAATAAGTCGCATGCGATAGTATTTCCCAATTGAATGTCTCGATCATATCAGTGACCATATCAGTTGTTGTGTGTGAGAGAGCATTATTATGAAGCTAAATGGCATTATGTTGCCTTTTTGCATATTCCGGTCGTTTTTCACGTATTGCTCGATTCAAATCGAGCATTTGTTATTGGTAGCGATCAGTGTTAACGGTTTCGCCAGGTTTTAGTAGCTCATAAATTATACCCTTTTGATCCCATCAAACGCATAGCATTGTTTTCTTTCCAAAACGATTTGGTCTTACAGTGGATGTTGATGATTCGCCTGAATTCATCAATGATTTAAAACGGCTAGGATTTTGAAAATATATCCACTTGCCATCACCTGTCACTATTTGATGAAGAAATGATTTTCTTTTACATTTGACGAACAACATTTGACAAGTGGTTTTTCAATTTTCTTGCTATCTTTTATTCAGTTCTTGTGGTACCCATTTTCCCACTTTCTGAATCTTTCCCATAGCTTTCAGACTAAGAGACACTGCTTTTTGCGTCACAATTAATTGTTCCGCAAGTTCAGATTGAGTCTGAATATTGTCTTCATCCAATAAAGCTTGCAAGTCCTTGTCTTCAAACTTTTCGGTGGTTTCCCACGCTCCCCGTTTCTCACATCAAAATCACCATTTTTAAATTCTTTAAATCACTCAATGCATTGAATTTTGCCAAGAGCATGTTCACCGTATGCTTCGATAAACATTCTATGCGATTCTCCAGCAGTTTTCTTCAAATGATAGCAGAAAACAAATGCTGTCCTCAAATCATAGTTCGTAGGCACAAAACTTGACATGTTTAAGATTATAGAAAAATATACCGGTGTATAAAACTTGGGTTATTGTGTGTTGACAAATTTCGTCAAATGTTAGAGGGACAAGATGGCGCTACAGAAGCGGTCTTACGGTCTTTAAACTGATAGCGACCACCATCTACCTGGAAATTCCGGTTTTATACTTCTACACTTGGTAATCTTAACTTTGTGAATATTTTAAAAAAAAGTATCATTAGATCTGTTTTCTTTATTAAAATTTTGTTCAATTTCCGAATAAAAAGTTGAATATATTGTACATAATTTTGAATACAATATGCGCAAAATTATTAAAATTTGGAATAATATTTCTTTCTTTCATATTTAGTGAATATTGTGTTATTATTATTAATATATTTTATATAATGATACTATTTTTTTCTTTTTGTATTAAATCTCATTAATAAATTAAATTTGTTTCAGATATCATCAACGAAAATTTAAGGTTTTCGATAAAATGTTGAAGGATCAATATGAATACAGAGAAATAATGAAATCTTGAATTTAATATTTTATTAAAGCTTCGTATTTTAAACATATTTTTGTATTTTCATACAATTTTACTTTTTATTAATATTATACAAGTATGTAGTTTTACATACACGAGCATTTTATGTGAACAGTTTTATAAATCATAATTTTGTTATATGAACAAATTTCGATTTGTTGTAGAATATTTTACAAATAAAACATTCCTTTTCCTCTTTAGTAAATATCATTTTTGATCTACTTCCTGAACAAAGATGATAATTTTTTTAAATAACATAGAAATCACATGAAAAAAAATAAATGTAATATTCTTTGAGCATATTCATTTTTCATAAGCTTGGCATTCAAATCAATGTATGTATTACATTATGACAACACATGAAAACCGGTGTAAAAATGTGCAACATTTAACGATGATTTGGAACATAAATATAACGTTTTAAAATGTAACGTTGTGTTTTTGACATTTTTAAATAATTGCGTATTAACTTATGTACTAAAGTAAAGCATACAAAAATATTCTTGATAGGTGCATTTTAATGCTTTTTAGTGGTTTTATGAAAAAACTAGTTTTTCTTATAAAAGTCTGAAAAAAAACAAGTTTGTTTTCAGCTTTATATAAGTAAAACTGTACTTTTCTGAGTGTAGTACATTTGAACAACATTTCAAAACTTTAAACATCAATTTTACACACGAAGAAATAACGAAGAGTTATACATTTCAATAAACACAGTAAATATATTATAATAGAATAAAACAATTCGATGGTTTAAGTCAAAATTAACATTAACAGATTTTAGTAATGTAGCAAAAATCTATGATTGATTTGATATTTAAGTGCATTTTGTAAAAATAAAATAAAATAATTGAAGTTAATAGAGTAACATAAATTTCATTTTCAATATTATACGTAAATCTAAAAATAAACACATTTGAAAATTAAATTAACGTTAAAATAAAAATAAGAAAAAATTTAATTTTTAATTGCACAACATGTCAATTTACAAATGAAAATACTTTATTATTAACACTCAAAATATTAAAAAAAATCATTATTTCAATTTTCGTCAAATATATTTTTTTAAAAGCAACGTAGTTTAAAA
>JABFQD010003634.1:0-12906 GCA_022817045.1 Psix sp. ZL-2020 | reverse complement strand
TTAAATAATGAGCGAGTAAGAAGATAGTAAATAATCAAATAAGTTTGAATAAATAGAATTATAAATTAATCTATGAATAATTTAAAGAAAATAAATTAAGAAAACGAAAAGGGTAGCAACCCGGACGCGACACTATTCTTAATCAATTTCAAAATTAAATATTAATAATAGTAAATAATAAATAAACCATTAATCAATAATTGCCGATAATAAATTATTAGCAATCGATATAATAAAACTAAGTAAAGAAAAACGTCATAGGCAGCACGCCAAAGAGATTTCAATCTTCAGGTAATATAAATTGTTCTTAACTCACGAGAAAATTAATTAATTAACAAAACATAAATAATCATAAATAACAATAGAATGAAAGCCGAAATGCCCTCAGTCGATTGGATAATGAAATCGAGAGGGGATGAAATTTAGCGACCGCAAGCTCTAGCACATAAAAGAATGAGCTTGCGGAGCGACTGTCAGTAGTTCCAGAGCCAGCAGACCTAATGGTAAGCAACCCGTTCTCTTGATCCTTTCCTAACGAGGCCCCTGAAGTTAGCGCCGAAAGGTCTAACTCCCCGTGTTCGAGTGGCCGTGAGGTCCTCGAGCATAGACAAGCGATTGCATAGCCGAAAGGGTCCACGATAGCAAGTCGGCAAGGTTTGCTCCGCGGCCAAAAGGGTCCGGAGTAACAGATACCTCAAAGAGTCCGTTAAAGTCACCCAACAAAGTCTCGCAAATCGTGACCGAAAGGTCAGATTTCTCCGCTGATTCCGTGGCTGAGAAGTCCAGCGTCAGTGGTGACGAATAACGTGGCCGAAAGGGTCCTTGAAAGACACCCAAGGGATTATTCCGTGGCCGGAAGGGTCCGGAATAACCGAGACTCTGAACAAGAGCGCGTGTATCCGGACGCAGGAGTCCAAACACATTACCGGAGTTTCTTGCGTGGCCGAAAGGGTACGTGATTGACATCTGGGTAGTAAGCTCGAGAGAACCAGCGCGTAAGAGGGTCCTGAGAGCCGCGCTGGTTAAGTCCGTGGCCGAAAGGGTCTGAATTTAGCTCGGTGGGTACTCCGAGGCGCCAGGGTTCTTCGGAGCTGATCTTGAGAGAGGGCGCCAAATAGACGGAGTGAAGCGTGGCCGAAAGGGTCCGCCAAGCAAAGTCTTAGAGGCTAAGATATAAGCGTTCAACGTTCATCAATTCGTCCCGAGTAAACCAAGGCTCTAAAGGTTGTGGGGTGAAGACTGAATTTTTTTTTATTATTTCTTTTAGTGCCTGAAAACAAGATACGAAGCCCGAAGACTAAATTAAATAAACTTTGAATATATTTTTACATATCGAGTGCACCAAAGAAAAAGCAAAAGTTTCCATATATGTCCGTAAAATGGTACTTGTTACTACATTTTTTGCAAAAACTTTTCATAATCTAGAATATTTGCTAAAACAATGTGCAGTACGGTGTTCCAACTCAAATTTTTTATGATACACCACCGAGAAAATAATATGAATACTTTCATGAAATGGTGCTTATTGATGTTTTATGGAAATTTGATAATATTTAATACTATTATTTTCCATTAGGGTCTTATTCATCTTAAGGTTCTTCTATTGTCACTATTATATATGAATCATATGAGAAATGACATGATAAAGAAATTTATTTATAGTTAACGCTGTTGAAAACATAAGCACCTTTCAAAATATCTAATTTATATAATAAGGTGCTTATTAAGAACATATTAAGCACCATCATACATAAGAAATGATGCAAGCAAACATGTTGTTATTGAAATACAAAGATAATATAAAGGTTTATATTGCCTTTTTACTCATCTACATTATTTCTCCATAATTTAATTCCAATCGTAATTTTTAATGTTAAGCATAAAAATTACGACAGGACTGCTTACATAATTTATGTAAGCGGTATTAAATCTAGTGCCAGTCTAAAAACTATCTAGTAATTTCAACGAAAAAACCTTGAATTATGGTTCTGATACCCATGAAAAGATATACAAGTATTCATAACTTTTGCGATAAAATATATGACGCACAGTGATACGTGATAATGAAAACGATTATCATGCACCATTATATTGTTACGAACTGTGATTGTTTCCGTCAAGTTGACGAAAACAACGACAGTTGTGTAGATGACGCAACTGGGAAAAACCCAGTCTTGGGGATTCTTGCGTCGGTAACCTTTTCGGCGCAACTTATACCTGGTTTTGCGTCTCACATAGCTAATTGCACGTTTTTAAGCATGAAAAAACGAATACAATTTTCAGACTAATTTTCATGAAATGAAATAAACGAAACATAAAAATAAATAAACAAATAAATAAAAATTTTTAAACAAAATCAAATAAAAACGAATAAATTTTAATAAATAATAAATAGTAACAAACCACAAATAAATTATAACAAACAAATAAAAACAAATAAATCACAAATAAATAATAACAAACAAATTAAAACAAATAACCCACGAATAAATAATAACAAATAAATAAAAATAAACAAACCATAAATAAATAATAACAAATAAATAAATGAACAATAAAAAAGACAAATGAACAAATAAATAATTAAATTAATGATTGAATAATATTTAATATACAACATTTTTATATAGCATGTTGCATATCAAATTAATCCAAATCAAATTTCAAATTTAATTGGAAAATTAGTTTTGAAATTCGAATTCAATTAAAAAAGTTATTTGATAAAATAACTTCTTATATTAAAATAGTTCGTCTTTGCTGTCAAGTAGAGGGGAGAACCGGGAAAGCGCTGCGCGCACGGACCGTTTTCCCTCTCTCACACTCTACCTCCCCCGCTCAGACCCGGGAAACTCATTTTCCTGTCCGGGATTGGCGCGTGGCCTATATCAGGCGTTGACCTTCTGACCAGGTCAACTGTTTAAAAAGGCCGCACTACAAAACTTTCGTCACTCATCTTTTGACCTTTACTTGAGTGCAAGAAGATCTCTATTGATCTTCTCCTTTTGAAAGAAGGACGCTAAGGCTAACTCTGTTGTTATCTTTTTTTCTCTCAACTTTATTGTTGATAGAAGTTTGATTTCATCAATCTCTATTGATTGAGAAATCAAAGTGTTCCTTCCCCTGACACAAAAAACTACAGCGAATAAAAGTAGTAACCCTGTTGTTGCTCTTTTCTTGGTGTTAAATTTGAATTTCTTTATTGAAATTCGAATTTGGGACATTCGCCAAAATATCAAAGTAAGTTGAATTAATATTTCCCAAACCACCTAATCTTCCTCTTTTATTAACTTCTAATAAAAAAAACTTTATTTTAGTGGCAGAGTTCTCCACCCTACTACTTAAGGAGGCATTGCGGCTAAAGAGGGTTAACATAAGGAAGACCACCTACCTCCGAAATATAGATATACTAAATCCCCCTGAATCCGTCACCTCCCAATACCAAGAGATCTCCGCAGAAGAGAAGAAACAAAAGTTTCCTACATTGGAAACTTTCGACTCTTACTGCAGAAATTTGATCAAACAGCAGAAATATGATATAAGACGATTAAATCGTGTTTCTGCTGTGAATTCAATAATAGATCATCCCTTTAAAGAGAATCTAAAGGTCCCAGATTGGCAATTAACCCCAATTTCCATTCCAAAGTTTAGCTCGAAAAATCCTAGGAATCCGAAAGATCCTAGAACCTTTTCCCGAGCTGAACTTATCTCACATAAATATAAAAACCGCCATTATCCTAAAACAATTCCTTGTTCAGAAATAGTCCCTAAAATCCATCCAAAAGAGAAACCAAAAGAATTCTTAATTCCCACAAATTTTAATATTTTCCTTGATAAGAACATCTTATGTTCTTCAAATCTATATAGGATCCTCAACCAGCATCCATTTTTCCATAAGGATTCCCGAGAACCACCTTCTCTTTTAATCGAACCATATATTCCTGCACCATCAATTCCAAACAAAAGACTACAATCCCCAAAATCCTTATTCCAAACAAGGTCAATACCAACTCCTAATATTAAAACTAATCCTATCACACAAAAAAACTTAACTCCTGAAAAACCTAAAAACCTGTATATAGTGACTCCTACAAAACCTCCTCCTACTCCAACTGTGAAACTACCCGTAAAACGAGCATTAAATTTTGACGATTAACATTATAAAAAACCCAAAATTGTAAAAATTGAATAAATCTCAAGAGCAATTGGGATTTGCCACGATTCTGATATTTTAGAAATATGTAATAATATAGAATTTGACGAATAAATTGTGAATACGAAAAAAAAATCAATTTTATTATTTGAAAAAAAACCTTTTCCCTTAATTTAAGTCTAGCTTTAAGTATAGAGGTTAGAATTTGCGATATAATTCTACCCTCGACGTAACAGAATATTAAAAAACATGAATTCTGTAAATAACAAGTAAAATTTTTTGAGTTTGTAGTGGATAAAAAAAAATGAGGAAGGACACGAAGAGAATCAAGCCCGTATTAAACTACCCACCTCCGAAAAACATCCGTCAACTAAAGAGATTTATCGAAATGACATCTTGGATTGGAAATTTATAAATAAATACTCAGAGATATGTAGACTACTGATGAAACTAGCTTGGGAACATGTTACATGGCAATGAAAAGAAGAACTATAAGAAGCTATTAATAAATAAAAAAAGGCATTGACATCTGCACCTATTTTATCAACCATTTTCTTACAGACCAATGCAAGCAATTCCGGACTTGGAGCGGTTCTGACGTAATAAACTGATACCGGGAAAAAGTCATTGCGTTTGTGTATGTAACTCTTAAAGATCCGGAGAAACAGTATTCGGTCTCAGAGAAGGAATGCTTAAGATTAATCTGAGCAATTAGAAAATTTTGAAAATATCTGGAAGGATATAAATTTACAGTCATAACAGGTCATAGTTGCTTTAGGTGGATGAAAAATTTTAAAGATACCTCAGGTATCTTTCAAACGTTCGCTCTCGCGAATGTTTGATAAAGAAAATGAACAACTAGCTTACTTAAAAAAATCCAAGTTGAATAGTATTGTGAAAGATATCGTGAAATAAAAAAATGTCCGAAAATAAAAATATATATATATACTCGGGATATGAATATATTTTGAGTCTTCAGGATATCTTTACGAAATAGATGGAAGTTATGCCACTTAGGAAAGCTGTGGCAAAGACTATAATAAGTGCTTTTGATGATGTGATAATAAATCGTTGAGCAAATCTTGTACAATGGTACCGAGTTTCTTAACAAACTGATGGATCAAATGACTCGAATATACGATATTAAGCTCTCGAAAACAACACCATACCACCCAAAAACTAATCTTGTGAAACTATTTTTTAGTGACAGGGCGGTTAAATAAATTACCAACGATGTTTTTCCAATTACAAATTTATTTTTGCGTTCATGTACGCGAAGAAGCGAGGCTCAATGATGATACAGCCGGCGAGTTTAGGATAAAACTGTGTTGTTTTGTTAGTTTTGTTAGTTTTTTAAAACATGTACGAAAAAAGCATTCGTACATTGTACAAAAAAAGAAAGTTTTTCTATGAACTTACAACTAGCGTTTTCGGCGGTGTACTTCTTCGCACCGCCGAATTACTGCTACAAAGTCGCAAAAAGCTCGCGCTGAGACTTCCGCGCTATGAGAAACATCTGTTATGCAGACGCCCTCAGAACAGAAAATTCAGTATACCATAAAAAATAAAACTGCCAAAACAACGTTTAACATGACATAATAAGAAAGTTCGTTACTATCAATTTTTTCGATAGGCGAACATTTGGTTGTCAGCCGTTCGGAAAGATCGTCCTTCCGATGAAACATAATTTACTTTGTTCCGAGAAATGTTGTAAACTAATAAAAAATATTGGTGCACGCATGTGGCTACACGTTAATAGAGTTTAAAAAACTATGATAATAGCTTTTATAGAATCAAATCATGAAAACTGGGACATACATTTAAGAAAATTTAGGTTTGCTTCCAATACTTCAACTTACTCCTAACTCAAAGTTAGTCCAGCAATGTTGAATTTCGGACGAAAATTGATCTCAAAAGAAAGAAAGAACAAGAAAATTAATTGAATTACAAGATTTAATACGAAAACACTTACATGAAGCATTTGAAAAACATGCTAAGCTTTATGATAGGAAAAAGACAGACATAGTTTACCCAGTAGGAGATAAGGTACATAAACGAAATTAGTTTTATCCTCAGCAGCTCAAAACATCTCGGTAAAATTGACAAAACGATGGACGAGACTTTATGAAATCAAGAGACTACTCACCAGTAGTTTATGAATTAGGTATTAAAAAGGAGACAGTATAGGAAAATTAAGCATACAAGATCTTAAACCAGCTGGAATTTATAACCTTAGAACTGTAGCACAGAGAAATAAAATCAAGTCAGACTGAAAGTGACTATTGTGAATTAAAATGATTAATTTGATTGTTTTTGTGTTCACCTAAAAAATTTAGAAAGTACCCGTCTCTCCACCCGAAGCCCAGTAGTAGAAGTCAGCCTCTGCTGACAAATTAGAATCTCTCGTGAAACCCAAACAAGCCCGGGTGAAAAACAAGACTCTAGATGCAAGACAGAAGACAACGATAATAAGACGAATAGAGAAACACAAACAAGATTAACAATTTTTGAAATCCCGGATCCTAACCCGAGAGAATTCAGAGAAATACAAGGAATAGTAGCTGGGCCGCACAAGACTATTGAACTAGAGAAATAGAAGGAAGAAATGTACCACAACGACCACCAACTGCTAATTGGCAACTTAAAGAAAACTTTCGTTCGAGTCCTCGGGAATGAGAATTTTATGGCTCGAGAGGAAAGGAAAAGACCATGCCGGACCCAGAGGAAATAAAAAGGCTTATAACACGATTCTATGAACCACCTCGAGAGATAAATAAACGGCAGACTCAGGAAAATCGACAAAAATTTTTTAATTGTAGATACTGTAGTGATAATGGTCATTGATCCTGGAAATGTAGATACTGTAGTGATAATGGTCATTGATCCTGGAAATGTAGAAATCTATAGAGACCAGTATACCATCTCTGTGCGGTGAAAAAAATTTACTCTCAGTATCATGCCTTAATAAATGCGAGATGTTAGCTGATAGCATGAACTATCCATAATTTAAAATACAGAAATACTTTACTCGAAATATGATTACATTAAAAAAAATGACGAATTATTTTTTATCAAAATTTAAACGTTTCTTTGTATTTTGTTTTTAAAAAAAACAAAATACAAAGAAACAAATTTTGTTCTTTAATTTCTGTTAAGTTATCTTATTGTAAGAGATATTCCGAGAGATAAACTTGTTTTCTTTGGTTGGGTACCTTATTCCACTAATTTTTTTTCCCTAAATAATTTTTCCCCCGGTTATTAAATTTTAACATCCTTTTTCCCCCGGCTTATTATTCTAAAATTCAAATTTCAAAAAAATTGACAAATCGATTGTCAAATGTCATATGACATATTCAATATCAAAATCAGTAATGTGTTTATTTTGGAAAAAAAATTGTGAAGTGGAGTAAATAGTGATTAAATTGATTAAATCGTGTAAAATTGTGAGTGTAAATTTGTGTAAAGTTGAATTTAAATCAAAATGTCAAGTGAAAATGAATCTATGTTAAGTCAACGTGAAGCTGTTACCGAAATGATCCCCAGTGGTCGAGGAGGATTCCTTTTACGCGTCGGGGGATTTATGTATTATAAACATTCGGAAAAGGGAGGAATTACAAAATGGGTATGCCAGAAGAAGAAGGTGTGTTAACGCTTGGGCCAAGACAACAGGATCAAGAGGAGAACTTGTTTGCTGAACAAGCTCCTGCAGATTTTGATCCACTGATAGATAACTTTGAAGTAAGTAAATATATTATACTATTGTTTTAATTATTATATTGTAATGTTCTGTTTGCAGACTAATTATATACGCGGGAAAAAAGCTCGAGGTCGCCGAAAAGCTGTCGCACCTCGCTACAATCCAGCGTTGTGGAATTTGTACAATTCCGTGCGGCACGGTCTTGCCCGTACCAACTACATCTCCGAGGGCTGGCATAATCGGTTTAGAGTTGTTGTTGGTAAATCGCATCCGAGCTTCTACGTTTTCCTGGAGCAGTTGAGAAAAGAACAAGCCGATACGGAAGCAATGCGGCGACAGGTGTCTCTGGGCCAAAGCTTCAAGAAAGGAAAATCCAACGAGCAGAGAAGACTGGACGAAAGATTAGCTAGCATTGTAGAGCAGTATGAAACTTATAAAGACGAGGACAACATTCTTGAATATATAAAAAATTTAGGCTACAACTTATAATACAGTTATATTCAAAAATGAGAAAATAAAAAAAGATAAAAAAAGATAGAAAAAGATAGAAAAAGATGAAATTTATTTTTTGGGAGAAAAAAGGTATTGGGGGAACGAAAATCCGAAGGAAAAACTATATGGGGGAAAAGTCGTAGGGGAAAAATTGCTGGGTGAAATAAGTTAGTGGAAATATGGTCCCCTTTTGTATTTGATTTTTGGGATAAATATATGTTTTGCTTTATTTTCGTAAAAGTAGTGTCAATTATTTCATGAAAAAATATACTGTTTGAGGTTGTAGGGTTACGTTAAAGACTCTTTTGTGAGATATTCTCTTATCTTTTTGGCGAATTACGTCAGCGTTGGGTCTAGACTATATTATAATGTTTTACGATAATTATAATAAAAAGATAATAGGAATGAGGCGAAAGGTTATTCAAAATAAAAATTATAAAGAACTTTGTGCTAAGCTCGACAAAACCCCTAATTGGATTCATAATGAGTTAATACGCAAATGATAAATTGGCAATTGTCAAATATCACTAATTTCGTGACATTATGAAAGCTTATGTAAAAACGTGCAAAATCCAATTTGAATAAATCCTTTAACTTTATCAAAATTATTCAAAATGGTTGTCATATGGATTATAATACAAAATTGCAGTCGCTTTTATACTTGAAAAATGCGACTTGTCGACGCGCCACTTTTTGCACAGTTATCGCACAATCGAATCACGCCTATCTTACGCAGTAAGAATATATTTTCCACTTCAAGACTCGACGCCACGCGAACAATTTTCAAGCGCAAAAAGGAGAAACAAAAATTTAAAGAGTCACAGAATAAGGAACTACTTTGGCGTATCTTCGAAAAACAATTTTCACGTGCGAAAACACGCTTAACAAAACAAAATGTCGCAAATAAAAAGGCTAACTAAGCAAAATGAAGAAAATTTCCAAGCGCAAAAATAAACTCCATAAAGAACCACAAACTTGTCGCAAATCAAATAACCATAATTAATATAACACGAGAAAAAATGGAACCCAACCAAACATCATGCTATCGCGAATGTCGCAACAAAATAAAAGAAATTACATTAAGGTAACCTTTACCCTCGATGAAGTCAAAACAATCGGTCAAGCAAAAGGTTGTCACGCGCTTTACAAAATTCGCAAAAAATGAAAGCGGCGTTTGTCGTTACGCTCGAATACTCGCAATATTAATTAGCCTATGAATGACATCGGTGTGAGCGTGTTTAACTTTTGACTTTGGCGCCAAATTACCTTCATCCGTACGAAGGTTTGGAATTTGTAAATATTCGGTAAGTTATCAACAGCGAATTTCCGCAATTAATTGACTACTCAGTATACTGACACTACTGCGCAAGCTTTTTAATTCAAATTTTTAACTATCAACATTTTACTACATTAACAAGCACTTTAGCCTCAAATTTATTATCACCAATAATAAAGTAAGGTGATTTAACTGCGGTGGATTATACGTATCCTCAGCCACGTGGGACAACAGGACGACTCGTGGAGATCCTCTCGAGTCTTGAAGAAAGGATCAAAAAGGGGATAGAGATCGCGTCGATCTACCTTCTGCAACTTTGAGGTACGAATTCCACTACAACTTCTATCTCCAATTGACGAGGGCGAAGGCCGAACAATGAAGATTTTTCCTGCACAAATCACTGGGCAATGCGGTTGCATCTAAAAAACGTCGAAACGCAGGTAAATTGCAAAAACTAGCAGTGGAACAAAAGCCACGCTATTTATATGCCATACTTATTCCGCTTTATTCAAATTCGTGTTTATCAAAGACTGTATGATTTTTCTCAATAACACTGAAAAAAGTAAGAAAATGCATCACGATTTTAGATTGGCCATAACTTTGCCATTTTTCATCAAAAAACAAAAATCTTGTTTTCATTTTGTTCAGAAAATGATAAATTTTCATAATCCATCATGAGAAATATGGGTTATGAAGGCAATATTTGTTCCTGTACGTGTTCAAATTTGGCAAAAATTTTAAACAAAAATTGGTTTTTGTTTACAGGATATTTATACTTGATGTTACCATTTTTTTGATAATTTTTGTATAGCTTTCTGGAAAAGATCTTAAGCTTTAATTTTGCAAAAAAAAAACCGTTTTCGATAAGAATCGCGTAAGATACGGACGGTTAAAATTTGGAATAATTTCTACCTTGGCTAGGGTGCCTTTTTTTCCATCAGTATATGAATCTCAATAATTTTAATCCAATAAAACATAAATTTTGGAAAAAATTGTTTACTTAATGGAGAAAAACGTAAAATAATAAACTAATTTTAGTTTACAATATTTCAATCAGGATTTACAAATAGATATTTTAAACGTGTACGAATACGTTAAGATTAAGGCTTACAAATATAGTACAGTTATGATGGTCTCTTTAAAGTCGATCGTTGTTAATAAGCATTTTTCAAGTACTCACATTATATACGCAAGCATTATACTTATCTCTCGAGAAGGCATCGAATAGTCAAACGCATCAATACCTGCAATGATTTATTGTCCTTGAAACATCAAATCGTCTGATCAAATATTATTAATGATAGGAACAAAGATTTGGGTGATCAAAACAATTTTATCGTTTCCCATTACAACATTATCAGTTTTCGATGGTGTAACAATCATTTCGACTATTTTTCCGGCGGAGAGAATCGCTCGGTTTAGATAAATTTCAAATAAATACTAAAAAAATCATTTCATATGTATAAATTATTAATAAAGATTATCGGAATTATGTGGTCTTATCTATTACCTACTGATACGGTTTATTTACTTCCTAAAGAGGTTATAATATATTATTATATCTCATTATAATTATATATTAATTATCTAATTACATAATTTTATATTTAGAAAATAGTTTCTAATAACTTTGAGTTATGCAATAAAAGTTCTTAAGACTTGAGCTCTTTGATACAGAAAATACAATTTTTGCTTATAAATAAAGTTGTCTAGAGTCATCACTACATTAGAAGGATCACATTGAATGAATTTTAATCTATCTTTTCTTAAAGCTACTAATCAAGCTATACATGAATATAATCAATCGAAAAACATACACACGTAAGTTACAATTAATGAAAAATATATTTATCTCAAAATTTTTGATAGTCAGTGAACAGCTATAAAGAGAGTTTTGAATTGTTAAACGAATAATACATTATCAAAAATGTCATCATATTATTAAAGTTCTAATTTTAATAGGTAGACTATCATACGTTGACACAATATCTTGTTACGCGAATTCGGTGCTTTAAGGTATATTCCATAACAAACAAAAGATATTTTATTAAAATTATTACTGCAACATATTTTATATAAATTCATCAGCAATTATTCAAAACACAATAAAAATGTTAATGTATTAACTATTAGAAAATTACTCATATTTTCGATTACTATTTTAGTATTCAATGTCAGTGTGTTAATGGTATTAATAATGTTGTAAAACATAAATTAAAGTACACTATTGCATATCTAAACAATAATTGTAGTCATTAGACTTCAAGCGAAGTAGACAATTCAATTTTGCAAATACCTACAAGTAACTTTTGATAAAAACAACTTTAACATTTCAAGAGCTAATAGATAAGAGTTAAGTAGTTAAAGAAATAATAAATGCTGGATGCACAGAATGTTCCCACTCAGATAAGTTTCATAAAACAGAAATTACATCATTTGGAAAAATACTTATTCTTCATTTGATATTGTTTGAAAATGATAATGATAATATAAAAAAATCGAACGGAAACTATAATATACAAAAATTTCTACGGAAATTTTATAATCGCTTTTTATTTTAGAGTTCCGTATCCCATTGTAAGATGAATTTGCTGTTTGTTTTTAATATCAATTAAATATGTTTTTAAAAGTTATTAAATACTTTTCACGCTACTGTTATTATAATTCATATTTTCAAATAATTAAAAAAAAAACATATTGTCTATTATAATTTATTTATACTGGTTTGTCATATGTATCAACATAAAACTTAGCTTATCAATAGCAATTGTATTTTATGAGACAAAAAAACTTGAAATTCAAAACATAAAACAAACTGAAACTAAAAAATGAACATAAAAAAACTTCATATGGATTTAATTTAATTTCATATTATATATTGTTCAGTCAATGACGGCATTTTCAAAACTTTAAATTAAGTTTTAATTACTTTCAGAGCTGAAGTGAATCTAATTTTGTATACTTTCGATATGGCAATATTATAAGGTATAATGAAAATTGACACTTTTAAATCTAAGATTCGAATATATAACTTTTTAATCAATTAAACGAGGAAAGATAATATACTTCCTTTTTATTGAACATAAATAAAAGTTACGTCGGATAGGACGGAACTTTTACGTAAATAGATAAAGTTTACTTAACTATTTTAATCAACTTTTAGCAAATATGAATTTGAATAATAGATACATAAGAACTAAACAAACTTAACTAATTTTTTGCTTATTTTTTCAATTTTCTCCACTCTGAATCTCAGAACATCTGAAAACCTATCTACTTACTCCAACAATT
>JABFQD010003633.1:0-12906 GCA_022817045.1 Psix sp. ZL-2020 | reverse complement strand
GAGAAGGAGGTTTAAACAGGGTGGGGAAACATGAAGTTACAAATGAATGTAGCTCAGCACTACGTCCATAGTAACATGGAATACTTACGATTTTCAAAATTACGTGTATCACTGATATGTTTTACTTAAATGTGGAATTCGCAAATGAGCGCGAATATCAGAACTGAATACTGATACCTTCTACCCCCTACTTTTATGCCCTCTATTGAAACAAAGGTCACACTAATGTCATACCAATAAAGTAGGTTAGTAGGCCAGGAGGTGCTGCCCCCTTGCGGATTGTTTTTATGATGCTCACATAGTGTCGCGTAACAGTTGATCAGTGCTAGAGTCGCGATACATGTGAGTACCATTACAATAGTTATTACGCGGAGACGAAAACTGTTTATCAATTTCATTGTTGTTACTGGTACGGTTATCCGAAATGTTTTCCGTACGATAGAAACAATACAACGAATCGGAATGATCCGAGCCTCGATACCTTGGCGCTGAGACACGAGCACGCAAAAATTATCTCATATAAAATAAGAATGCCTCGTTCTCCGTTGATAGAGAAGTGAGAGTGGGTTTTCAATAGCGAATCAACAGCTGATGATTTGACAATTTTACGAGCAAATCAAATAACGTTGCTTAGGATTAATCTACGAGATGCTTTTTTCGGCGGGCGCATATGCTACACATGTACCTTTTACGACACAAATAAACACGAGAGAATAAATGAGGTCGATGAGTGTAGCTTGTATCCGTGGGTGTGTGAGTACGGAAAATTTCCTTACTCACACATTTTCTGGTAGCGTGTTCGGTATTGCTGCAGCGAAATTTGTTTCACCCGGTATTACCGGTGCGAATATATGATAAATTATTGTTCGCTCTGTGCCGTTCGTGTGCCGAGGAAACGCGAAAAACAAATTACAATCATGAAAATGTAAACGATCGCACATTTATCGACACGTAGAAGGTTGACGAATTTAAAAAAGCTTTAGAGAAAGGTTACAAAATATTTAAAGTATTTGGCAATTCAGAGTATTACAGTACGATAATAATTGCGCCTCAAAATCGAAAGATTTGTTCGCGGAGTATATAAATAAATTTTCAAAAATTAAACAAGAATCGAGCGGTTTGCCCAAAGAGTGTAAAACCGATGACATGAGAGAGGCTTATACCACTGAGTATTTTGAAGTTAAAAACGTTAAATTAAATAAGGAAAACATTTGTAATAATCCGGGCTTGCAATCGATCGCTAAAGTCATTTTGGGGAAAATTTAATCAACGAAAGGATTTATCGCGAACAATTGTCGTTAAACAGCGCAAAGACTTGTTGAGGTATTTAAATGATCCGGAAGATGAAGTTTTTTTTTACCGACAAATGATTTTAATCTTTATTTTACGTACAAATATTTGCAAGAATGCACGGAACAATCGACTAACATGAACGTTCTTATATCCTTGAAAGTAATTAAAGGGGGCCTCTGGCCAGACGTTTTTCTCCAGCGTTCCCTTTGCATAGTAGGGGGTATCGTATGATTCGGGAGTTAAGGGAAAGTTGGGCGTGGGGGCTGTAATGCAGCAATGCCAGTAACCCAACTCGGTGATCCCACCTTTGCACAAGAGAGTAAAGGACAGCGCTATGTAATAGAAAGAGAGATCCGCATTACCCATTCCTCAGTCTGACATCTTCTGCTATGGTGTCAGACGAGGGAATGTTCATAAAACAATTCCCGTACCGAAGAAGCGAACACGAGTCTCCGGCATGGTAGGCGGGAGCGTTGTCGTCTTAGCCGCGAGACCTTCGTAGCGTGGGTGCCGCGTTTGTCCATAACGTTATACGCGACGGATCTTGCGCAGATGACAACCGCTTCATCTAAAATTTTATCCATGTAATAAGGACGCGCTAGAAGGTGAAGATAATTCGCAATGATTCTCACGGGCGAATGAACGGTGGGACGGTCATAATAAAACACTAAAATTAGCTTACAACGATATAAAGAAGAAATCGGTTTTAACAATGAACGCGGGATTCCGCGCTCACTCGTAACCGCGCGGGCTTACGCATCAAGAGGCAATGTGCGATCTGGCGCGGCTCATGATTGAAAGGAATCGATCCAGAAACCAGGCGATTATCAAAAAACCGGGCTTTAGAGTTAATCTGCGCGACTGGTGTGGTGATTCCTGAGGAGGGTTGTGGGATCGCAAAGATAAACATTTTCAAGAATACTCTGTACGAGACGGCTACGCAATCGTCGTTCATTCATGCAAATCGTTTGGTAAAAAAAATTCACGTACCATATACGACAGCGTTGACGAGACCACCGCGACGTTCAGTAACATAAGCCGACGTCTCTACATCCTTTATTACGATGAAACGTGCAATTTTTAACCGTTCTTGAATATACTGGGAGCCTCGGCAGTGAAGAACATTTGCGAGACGTGTTATACCGGCTATGGGATAAATAGTGTCCACCGGTGCAGTAAAAAGTGCCCCAGGTGCCACGTGTGGCCGCCATGCGTCAAGGCACCGACGATCCGTTGTAACGCGTGTCGTCGATAGTTTTATGGCGAGAGGTGCTGTACGAGACATTTTACCCCTGGTTCTTTTCAAAATAACGCCAATACCTGCGACAAGATCAGACTGGGCGCGATTTGTATGAAAAGGATCTCTAAGGATCAGCTCAGCTGATCTGAGGATCCCTACAACTGCGGTAAGTCAAAGTGTCCTACTTGTCATCGTATAAAAACCGATAACAACCACACGTACTACATGCAGCCTTTGAAAACTCAACGACTACCGGGTGAGACGACCCCTTTCATTTACTACGATTTTGAATCACGGCAGTATACATTGCTAGCAAGATCAGATTTTTACGGCTGATCTTGTTAAGCAGTATGCTGATTCCGTGCTCAGGCCGGATATAGCTTTCACATGTATCGTATGCATTGCGCACAACGCGAAAGGTTACGGCGCTCTTCTATAACACATTTTATAGACGCGCCGTAGAGGGCCGTCGTTAATTTTGTGTGATACAAAAATTATCCAGATGACATATACAGAAAAAATTGTTTTTTAGATAACCTAAATTATTTTAGGCTAGCGATGAGGTCAAATCTCGTTGTATATACAGTATAAATTTTGCGTAGAAAGATTCAAATTCGTGTTTTGGCGCGACTTAGAAGTTTTTACAAGAAATATATTTTGATACAACTATGAAACCGCACAGATATTTGCTACTGGATCTGAAGCAATCAACACCTGAAACGTAAGACCGTTATCGACGTTTTCAGTAAATATACTTGGGTCGAGCCCATGAAACCTAAATCAATTAATGCCGTCGTTCAAGCTTTTAAAAATATACTGGAAAATAGCATTCCCCGTTGTACTTTGTATCCACAATCTGACAAGGGGAAAGACACAATCTGATTAGGCGTTCATTAATGCCTAATTCCAGAACTTTCTAAAAAATAGAGACATTATTTTCCGAACGACTCGGAATCCTGAAATAAAAGCAACTGTAACTGAAAGGTTTAATCGTACTTTGAAACAACGCGAGTGGCATTCTTTCACGCACAGCCGATCAAGGCAATTTATAGATATTTTACCATGGTTTGTTAAATAGTGCAACAATTCGTAACATACAGTGATTAAAACATTCCAGTTAGCATAATCATCAGCAATGCTGAGAAAATTAGACAGGTGACAGAGTGTAAGCTGCGAGGTGTACCGAGAAAAAAGGGTAAATACACACACTTTAAAACATGCCTACCGCGTGTTGAGTTAAGTGAGGACCGGCGCCGACGACCAGCGAGTGGGTTGTTGAGTTAAGTGAGGTGCAATTTCCACAAACTTTTTCACATACCCCTGATGAAGATGCTCGAAATTACGTTCGCGTGTAAAGCTTCAACTCTTCTGACACGGCTGCTGAAAAGCATACCGAAAGCCACGCTTCAATTAACTTTTGGCCAAGATTAATAGCACCGCTGCGATATAGATTACCAGGTGTTATGTTTGTTTATACGAATATTTGTGAGTTACAAATATGCGGAGATGTTCAAGTATAGCTGTTAAGAGATATATCTGTGGACACAAATCAGTTCGAGTACGGTGTTATGCGCCTACAGTCTTTTACGGTTGTCAAGTGTGTACCGCTGCTCAAACCAAGTTTTGAAACAATTAAAATAGATATAAGGGAAGTGCATAGTGATCCTGTAGCATTTGATCACGGCACCTTGACTGTTACGCTGAATTTCAAGAGGGTTGATTGCGAAATGATAAAAAATTATCATAATTGTTACTCTGTGCAGGTGGGTAAGAACGGTTTAAGGGTTTCTGTAAGATCAGCCAATCGGAGAAGCTATGAGATTAGTAGTTTTTTGGGCAGGTTGTTCCGAAAAGCCTTACCGTTTCTCGTTTCGGGCGGTCGAACCGTTAGTAAATAAGCTACACGTGCGGGTGCGCATATCGCTGCTAACTACGTACCAAGAAGCATACCGCTGAAACGATCTGCACACGCGCATTTAAATCAGTTGAAACAAAACTTAAACTGAAAAGCAGCTGCAGATATAGATCAGATGATGAGGGGGTCTGAAAATAAGAAGCGGAAAATAACGAAAAAGCGTCATTCGTCTGTTGAATGTTGTTCGTGTAATACCGGTAAAAAGAAGACGGTCGTCGATAGAAAACCGGCAAAAAATCAGTCTGTGGTTCGTCATAAGACTCAAAAAGCATCAAAGAAAAGAACACCTAAGAATTTATTTGCTAGAAAAAATGTAGTTTCTACACGCCCACTCCAGCGAATACATGAAATCGGAGCTGGACCTCTTCACAACACCACCCACTCAAACAATTATCGAGAAGGGCATATGGGTTCATTACGAGCACATATCAACCTTAAACGGCGTTTTTCAGTCAAGTCGATATCTATCTGAATCAGGAATTGATATCTTTGCCGAACAACGCCTAAGCGTATCGCTGTTATATCGAAACGCTACTTAATTATTCCTGCGCTGCGAAAAATTCTCATTTACAAAACGTTTTCTGGTACGCCGATATCGCCGATCATATAGATGCAGGCGACCAAGATCATAACGGTCTCAAATAGAGACAGGCGTCCATATACGACGAAAAACCCCTTGATTTATTAGGACACATTCATTCGGATATATTCAACCAGTCAAGATTGCTACTAAATGGCGTTGAAATGCGTCTGCGTCTGGTGCGGTCTCGCGACCCTTTCTGCATTATCGATGCTGCCGATTCAGCGAGTCGTTGTGTAGTGTTTTGTTGCTACATGCGAAAGCGCTGTCAAACACAACTGCAAAATATCCGATAACCCGTGTTGAAATAAAAGCTGTCGCTATTCATGCCAGTGTGCTAGGTGAAACGCTCGATAACATTATACTAGATCAAATGCCAAAAATGATTATTATCGGATTTGTCGATAGCCAGGCTTTCAACAAACCCGTCAAACTTAATCCTTTCAATTTTAAAAATTACAGTGTTAATTATCTGACCTTGTGTATTGACAAGACTCAGGTACCTGCGCGACCGCTTCCACCAGAATTTCAAAACGGCACTTACATCGATGCTTAACGGACATTATTCTTCGGTACAGACATCCATTTTTCCAACGAGGGTAACTGTATCAGTAGAAGAGATTACGTCGGTGGTTACGCCCTTTACGCTTTTCATCTAACACCGAATCTTTCGGCCCATAACGAGACACACTGGACGAAATGGTAGTATTCGCATAGAAGTTCGCTTCGCAGCCACTTCA
This sequence comes from Psix sp. ZL-2020, assembly GCA_022817045.1. Classification (NCBI taxonomy): domain Eukaryota; kingdom Metazoa; phylum Arthropoda; class Insecta; order Hymenoptera; family Scelionidae; genus Psix; species Psix sp. ZL-2020. The sequence goes on along the minus strand of JABFQD010003633.1, from coordinate 7,138 downwards.
ACAGATATGTGATGCAATAAATTGCATCATATCTGCCGAACATGACAATATTTTCAAGATCAATGCGAGTCGTCAGATCCTTGTTGCTTTTGGCAGATAAACATAAGAAAAGCTGTACAACGTAAAGGTGATTATAACACCTTTGACCGTTTATGAATAGTCTTCAGATACTAGCCGTGATTAGCGATCTACCTTTCTCAAGTTAAAGAGCATCCGCCAGGCTTCGTCTTCAATACAGATGACCACACAAAACCAGGAAAACACGGGGTCGCTATCTACGTGGATCCTTATAAAAGAGGATACTATTTCGACAGTTATGAATTTGTATGATTATTATCGATTTATATTGGATAATTTTAACTTAAGCGCTATAAATTATTTTATCATAGATGACGATTTACTATTTTTTCTCAGCACGATACATCTGGAAAGATTTTTAGATCCCAAAATGTACGAAAAATTCGACGAATTTCATAGAAAATTTTCCGTTGCGAAAATTTAACCTTAGAGTATAGACGCGTGAAGAAGATTCTCCGAATCTTTCAGAAAAGAAACATTTCGTTGACAGCGTCCATTCAAATTTCCATGCCCCCCCCCCTTCCACTCACCTTCCGAAAACTTCGACTGCACGAATTGACTGCCACCCATCGCCTGATCGCAACCGTTCACCGATCGATTGTAATATGACACGTATTATTATGACACATGTATGACACATATGTAATATGACATCATTTGTTATGACTGACCATACGGGCCTCATAACTATCAATGCCCATCCCTATTTACGCCTCCTCCTAAAGTTGCAGTATAGTACGACGTCAACTCCCGTGGTGTGTTATCTAAAATAATCGTAGGTATACTTCAGTTGAAATTACTTATTTTCTTTCAATTCTACACTTTCCTACTTCCTTAAAAGATAGTTGGATTATCGATGTTCTAGCTGATGTACAATCATATACGTAAAGCTTCAGCGAAGGCGTCATTATACTAATTAGGATGAGACATAACAACCTACCCTTCATAGATATCTGAAGTGATAATTGGGTTTTCATATTCTCGTCCATGGTCGGCTAAAATATACGCGGCGAGACATACTTCCCAATTTGTAATAGATTGAGTAACGAAAAGAGCCTCGTAAGAGCCATTACACATAAATCTGCACAGATCCTGCGTTATCAGGATGAGGTGCAGGTTTACTCATTGCTGCTTCATTATAGCTTTGGTGCGATTATTCCTGTGAAGATTGCGATTGAAATGTGTCGAGAAAATAATCTCAATATGTACTTCGAGTAGTCCTTGTTGGCATATCTTTCAATTTTGTTTCGGTATCGGTGGTGCTGTAGTAGCGTAGGCTCAACGTCTTCTCTTGACACCTGGTTTGCGCCCCTGTTTCTTAGGTTCCTCTAAGCCTATCTTGGGGCATTTCTCGTATACTTTATCACTAGAGTTAGTAGAAGAGAAGTTTCAAGTTTTTCGATCTGTCTTTCGTATGAAGAAACGGCTTAAATTGATAGGTGTAGAATCTCTGGTTTCGAGTTCGCTTTTGATTTTTACATGATTTTTCTTCTTACGATGATCAGCTTAGTGGGTTTTGGGTTTTATTTCTCCTTTCCGCTATATGAATCAGCATCTGATAAGTTTTAGTAGTTACCGGATTCTTAGATAACGCATCAACATTCGCGTTGATTTTGCCACGTTTCTATTTGATATCAGATTCGAAGTCGCTGGGTATAATTTTCCAGTGGGCCAGGTGCAATGTGCGATCTGTAATGCGGGCCAGTCACTGTGACGGTTGATGATCTGTAATTATAGTCAATTAGGTACCATATAGACATCGGTGAAAGTGGTACGTTGTGTATATTACATCCAGTAGTTCTTTCTCGGTAGCAGAATAGTTTTTCTCTGCATCATATCATGTGCGTGACGCATATGCTACTGGTAACTGCTTGCCATCAATTTTCTAGCTCAAAACAGCACCAATGGTGTAATCCGAAACCTCAGTGGTAAAGAAGAAGGATTTATTAAAATGAGGGTATTGTAGGATGGGAGGGTTGCATAGGCGATCACGAAGCGTTTGAAAAATGTTGTTGATCATCACTCTAATTAAAAGGAGTGCAGTCTTTTATGAGAAAGGTCATGTATTTGGATTATTAGGTTTATAAAGTCCTTAATAAGCCTAACAGAGAGGAAAAATGCCTCCGACGCTGCGAAGGCCCGAAAAGCCACTTATTTTGAAAGCGACTGCAGGCACGTACTCGAATTAGAATAATGCCATTGCTCCGGTCGGGCACGCAGCGTGTCATAGTGCGGAACGAAGACTCGATTTAAAAAGCAATAAAACGGGGAATTAGATATCGATAGAAACGAAAATATGTGATACTTTATGAATTTCAGAGGAAACCCCGATCAACGATATTTCGATTTCCATTGGAGAGTTACATAATTAAATTTTTGTTTATTATATGGTAGTCCATTGGACAACTACTTACGAAAACTACTTTATACAAATGTTTAGAAATATTTTTTAATGTTCCATGCAACACGTCGAATGTTATAATCAAAAGACATAATGATGACTTATGGTAATTTTGCTAAAGTATGCCTAGACAGATTTTTTCTCTTTGTAAACACTTTTATGGCAAATCAATAAAATATCGTTTTTTAAACGAAAAAACGAAACATAAATAGTTTACCAAAAATTGAATACAGAAATTAACTTATAATATAACTTAAATAAAAAATAATAGTTTTAAGGGTATTGCCTTTTATTTGAACATTTTAATGTACAATTTTCACATCACATGCAAATTAATTCTTAAAATGAATTTTTACCTACGACAATTTTAAAAATCAAAGTACCCGAAAAATCAATAAAGAATTCTCGGTAATGAGATTTAGTAAAAACAAAAAGAAAGCAAATCACAATGCAATTCTTGCTGGTACTTTACGGCGACGGACAAAATACATACAAGGTGGTGAAAAAGTCTGGAAGCGGTCTAATATCTCGAGTAAAACACGTCAGAGTAGAAAACGAAAACATACGTGTCAAATTGTTTTGCGGAATCTATCTAATGAAACTAAACTCAATCCCCCACTACCACCCTCTAGAGATGAGGCGGGAAGCAACTTTAAAATCTCAAAGAGAACACTCATATTTTAGTTTAAATTCAGGTTCTCCAGAAAAAAATATTCCAATTTGACCTACAACTCGTATTTCGAATTACAGATAGCACTGTCATCGACTTAATTTGTTGGAAATGGCAATTCGCGCTCTATTTCAAGCTAGTTCCTCATATTCTCACTAGTACGCTCTCAGTGATCACATTCTCGTGCCCAATTCTTGCTCTTCTCAGTATATACCTTAGGGCGTTGCCCTCACTTCCATCTTCTACTTTCGGACTTCGATCTGATAGGAACATCCACGCTCTGATTTAATGTAACGCGCCAAATGATACTTTGTGCTTATATTTCTATTAATGAATGTGAATATTTGTAATAAATTGTGCTGTCCTATTCATATCCATTTCTTATTTCTCATAGAATCGGAACGGAAAACAATTTGTTGTAAAATAGGAAAATCTCGAAAAGTACTAATCAAATCAAAAAACGATAAACACGTGTCAAATATTTTTGAAAAACTTATACAATGACACGAAACGCAACCTTAAATTCAGGGAAACTTACAAAATTGATTAGGTTTAGTGACGCAACAAATAAGAAGTGTTTTAGTCATAAAATTCTGTAAGAGAAAAGAGGACTCGCGTAAAACAAACACCCCGCAAAGAACAAGAGACTAAAGCGTCCACGTCTTTATTCCTGGATAACGCTAAATTAGTTTCTGATAAGACGGTTAATTATATTACACCTTTGTCACAACTGTCTCAGAAAATGGTTTCTAATTTCATGTAATAGAAAACGTTTTTAAAACTAAGCGACCAATATAAAATCAGGGTCTTATTAGTTTTTAAAAATAAACTTCATCATGGGAAAAGAAATTAGTCTTAAGGAATCCGAATCTGTAATAAAAAATGGGTGTACCCATTGCACATTATAGAATTGCCCAAAATTTGAATTTGGTATCATTAGATAGATTTTTCAAAAATATTAGACAAGTCTTTTACCGTTTTATGATTCGATGAGTATTCTTCGAGATATTTCTTTTTTACAACAAATTCCTACTTCTTTCGATTTTAGTCGATGACAGCGCAATCTGTCATTCGAAATACAACAAGTTGTAGATCAAATTGGAATGATTTTTTCTAGAGAATCTGAACATGCAATAAAAAATGAATTTTAAAGTTGCCCCTTTTTTTTTAGACGGTAGAGTGGATGATTGAGTTTGGTATAACTGTATAAAATTTCAAAAATAATTAACACGTATGTTTTTGTTTTCCATTCCGACATGTTTTTCGCAAGATATTTAACCAGACTTTTTCACCACCCTGTATAACCAAGAAGTATACAAATTTCGGTTTGTCAGAATAAAAATAGTGACTTGAATTAAATGCCTAAAATCAAAACAATAGAAAATTTACGTTCAAAGAACTATCCATTTTCTCACGCCTACACAGATAACATAGCTTAAATATAATTAAAATCATAATTTAATTTCTATTTTATTTAATTTTAATTTAATTAATTTTAATGATTTAATTTTAATTTAACAAATATTCAATTTTATGTGAACGATTATGTTGTTGGACGCTAACCACAGATGACATAACTAAAAATTAACAAAATTTTATTATTTAATGATCCGACGCTGCTTAAACATTTAGTAAGACATTAAATACAAACACTGTAAGCAAAATAATTCAGAATCTCCAGCATAGGCAATCTACCACAATATGAATTTACATATATTTTAATTATTAGCGTTAGGAACTTTTCAACGCGTCGATACGAAAAAACTATACAAGCAGGTATAATGCTGCATTAGACTAAATAATAACAAAAATGTTGAAATATCTAAATACCGATTTAAAATAAATATGAAACATACATAAGTCACATGATATGATGCTCTATTTAGAATTAAATTGATTTTTAAATGAAAAACAAATTACGATACGCTCACACTAGAAACTACATTATCTTCTTTTCGTGAATATTCGATTTTGATCCCCCGATCCACTAATTAATTTTTCTTAAATGTACCGTTAAAGTGGTATCTTTTCCAACTATTGTGCGTGGAGAAAGTTCGTCTTTTCCCTCATATGTGGGAAAAATAGAAAACAATTGAAAAATTGTAGGAAAAAAAACTTCTTCTCCCACAACGACGTCACTTTTTTCATTTCAACCTAAAATTAGAACCTTGAATTAGTAAACCTTGACGTTGGAAAAGATGTCACTTTAACTGTTACTTGTAAGAAAAAGTATCGTGTTAATCTTGTGAGAAATTAGCCACTATTTTTCCACTAGTTGTACAATATACTAAATATGCTGAGCGATGACGAATAACAAGAATAGTGATAATTTATTGTTGATGACGTTTTATGGTTTTCGAATGAAGGGAGAAATGTAAATCATTTCTCCCTTTTATGACTCCAATTTTAAAGAAGAAAGGATTTTAATAACAATAACAAGTTATGCATGTAAAATAAATAATAAAAATATGTTGATCAGATTGATACGGTATATTAAAATAAAAATAAATGTTTTTGTGATCGACTCGATTCCTTGATAGTTCGATTGCCAACAAATAATTATTTTTTACTAAAAAAGTTTGAGGTTCTAAATTTAATAAAAGCAATATTATAAAAACAATGGTAAAATGAACGCAATCTTTTGATTGATATCTTTTGAATGCAAATCTATTGAGAATATCGGAATTGACAGGTCAATGTAAAGAAAAAAACTGTGATTTCGATTAGCTCATGTTCAAAAAAAATTAATGATTTCAGAACAAAATAATGTAAAAAGAATAGTAAGTTCTCTAATCTATTGATTTAAAATAAAAAATTGAATTACGTTTATAGATTCGTCGCAAACTTCATAATGTTAGATATTTACAATTTCTTCATATCGATATTAAAGCGCTTTTTTTATATAATTTGCTTTGAGACTCTCATGTTATCATAAATTTATCCGTGAACAAAAAAATGACTTTTGGAATAAACCTAGATTTTCATGTAAAATATAGTGATTCAAACTAATCTTATAATTGGATCGATTTCTAGTAATTTAATTATAGATTCTAGTTTCTCTTTTTTATATATTCTTCAAAAAATAACAAGAAGTTTATTTTTAGTCCAGGAGACAAACTAGTTAGTGACAAATATTAATTATTAATTTATATAATGAGAAAGATTCTATAACTATGTCTGAAATGATTTCAATAAAATGTATCCATATTATTTTCTTATTTCTCTGTTAAAAAAATCTTGTAAGAAAAGAAATAATTCAAATTATAAAGACTTCTGAAAAAAATGATAAATTTCATAAAAAGTTATAAATTTGTACTTAAAATTGGGAAAACGTTTGACGCTGATAATAAATTTCATATATTGTATTTTTTTATTTTTTTTTTTACATCTATAATTAAAATAAATGATGGTGCAAGATATTAAAGAAATTTAAGCGTCTTTATTAGTGTTTATACTACTCTAATTTAATGGAATAACGCTTATAAAACAATTTTTAAATTTTATTAATACTAGGTATGCCATTTGCTCAAAAATATAATAAGCCGAAGAACCTATCTAGTAAGTATTTTTATGCGGTAAAAGCATAAAATTCAATTTCACTATTATAATTTCTATTAATTCGATTAACTTGATTTGGGTTTTCTATTTATGTACGCTTTTACAGGTCATTAAAAGATGATAAGATTTTGATGAACAACGGGTAACACGTTACAGTCCTGAGTAGCGCCCGCTTTGATCCTTTGAAGGCCCTTGCATATCAAATGGACAAACCTATTATAAATTATATTATAAATTAACGAACTAACTATGTCTCTTGTTCATAACTACAAATTAACTAACTAACTATGACTCTTGTTCACGCTTTTAATCAGATTAAACATTTATAAACGTCAATAAATATAAAAAATAAATGGAAAATAATCAAATAATATGAACTTTGTTATTTAATTTTTTTACTCATGGAATAGTTCCAATGGTGGGAATGATTC
>JABFQD010003632.1:0-12907 GCA_022817045.1 Psix sp. ZL-2020 | reverse complement strand
GACAATTGTTTATGTAAATGATTATATTTATAATTGATAGTTATCACCATAATTTAAAAATTGGGAAATTTATAATATTTTGATACAAATAGGAAATTAAGTTCTAGTTGAATATTGAAAAAAAAATTCTTTTCATACAATCATGGAAATAAATCAGTAACGAACTCAAAAATTTGAGAAATTTATTTATATGTATTTGCTTTTGATAAAATCGTATTAACTTAAAATCAATGATAAATCAAAGACGATGATATTGTACAGAAAGAGAATTTTCAAGTGTAACTGATGTAATTAATAATCAATTATTAATTATGTAAAAGTTAATCTATAGGTAATAAGCATTATAATATCATTACGTTATTGTGATGATCATAAGTGCATTTCGTAATATCTTGTAGCTGATTAATACTTTACCATTGGCATGATAGATGCGTCAGCTACTCGTAAACCAGAGATTCCATATACTTTTAACTCTGAATCTACCACAGCCATTGGGTCGGAAGCAGGTCCCATTTTACATGAACCAACTTGATGGTTTTCTGGGCCTGTATCTTGAGATATCGCACATTTCCAATATTCAGGACTTCTAAATGCAAATTTTGCACACGCAGGAATAGGCTGATTTCCCAATACGGGAAAATGCTTTTTCATGGATGTTGTGTTAACTAATGCTAAAGCAACTTGAATGCCTTCTACTAATACCGCCGCATCTAACGGATCCGAGAAGTAATTTGCCGTAATGATGGGTGGCGCAAATGGATTATTATTTCTCAACCGTATTTGCCCTGAAAACAAATCAATTCAGGAATAAAATACATACTGTGCAAGAGATGAAAATTATATATAAAATTATATTATTTAAATTCCTGGTTACCTCTGCTTCGTGGATGTAATATAGTTGGTGAAATGCTGATGCTCCTTCTGTTGTTATCTAACAATGCTCCTACTTGTCCAGTGGTAGCACATGCTGCTTGATACCCACCAAAGAAAAATTGAATATCAGGATGATCTGGAGATGTGTAACTAGATGGAATGATACCCGTTATTTGAGATAAGCCTGTCGACGCCATTGGTCCATTTCGAAATGCTAAATATTCCGAAGCTGCCGCCCAATTTAAATCATATTCATTTGGTTCATTAATGGTCCATGAAAGAGTATATGATACATGGTTCATAAGATTTTCTCCAACGCCGGGAAGATCGTGCTCCACAGAAATATTTACAGATTCTAAATGATTTTTCGGTCCAATTCCAGATAACAGTAATATTTGAGGAGAATTGACTGTCCCTCCTGAAATAACTATTTCTCGTAAAGACTTGACGTTATAAAATTGACCATCCTGTAATCACGAATAGACAAATTAGAAGTTTTCGTATGAATTAATGATCCTGTGAAAAATTGAGCTTCTTACTTGGAAAAATTGAACTCCAGTGGCTCTTTTATTTTCGATAATAACTTTGGTAACAGTTGCGTTCAAAGCAACATGCAAATTAGGCCTTTCCCTTGCTGGATGCAAGAAAGCTCGCGCACTACTAAATCTTGTGCCTTGTTTCGAAGTAAATTGAGCTACCGTGAATCCCGTGAATTGATCGCCATTTAAATCTTCAGTTACTCCTAAACCTAATTCTTTCGCGGCGTTTAGTATGTCTGTTGTAATTCTTGGTTGCCATGGGAATCTTTCGATGTTTAAGGGACCACCTGTTGTATGATATTTTGTTCCAACTCTAGAGATCTCAGTGTTGTTTTCTGAACACAAGAAATATGGTAGCACCTAGAGAAACCAAGTAATAATAAATGTGTTGAACAATTTTCACAAATTTAACTGATGTGTTTAAAGTTTTTATATACTTACTTCTTCCCAACTCCATCCGGTATTACCGAGCGCAGCCCAATTATTATAATCCTTTGCGTGTCCTCTTATGTACATCATTCCATTGTGTACAGAAGTTCCTCCAAGACTTTTTCCTCTAGGCCAACTACACGACCCACCGGTAGATAAACATGCAAACTTCTCATTTGTAGTTCGATATTGCCAATCAATATCTGTTCCTACAGTTTGATAAAGTGTTATTATTAGTTAATTATGGAATTAATTCATACATTAATAAAAAACTAAACATTACCTAAGAACATTGCCACCATACTGGGTATTGTCGTTCCAGGAGGTTCATCAGGACCAGCCTCAATTAACAGAACTTTCCACTTAGATTCTTCACTTAGTCGTGATGCTACTACTGATCCAGCAGTCCCACCTGTAATTGTAAACTGTACAAATTTACAAGTTCAACTTCACAGCTTGAAAAGATGCTAATTAAGATTTTGAGTTACCATTTTTAATAACAATCATTTCAATTTATACTACAAAACTTAAGACAATATAAATTATTAACATTAATATGAATATATATATATATAAAATTGTAATAATAAAATATGACATTCTAGAATTCTATAATAAATCCGATGCAGTTTTATAAACAACCTTGTACTTTAAAACTGAACGCTTTTTCAACTCGTAATAATTATGGACTTATTTTGAAATATTTGTAGTATTTATTTACATCCGGTTAAAGAAATTAATACATCAAAGATTCCATTCACTAATGCTATTGCATTGTTTGATGTTTGTTTGTTAGACATTCGTAGAAATAAGCACTTTATTATATCTATTCGAAACGGAAGAAATATTGATTATTGAATTTTTAACAAATCATTTCAATTGTTCAATTTTAATTTTAATTGATAAGATCGAACAAAATATTAACTAAGTATTTGTTTAGTTTGATAGTTTATAGCCAGTATGATGAAGAAGTGAATCGTTATTATTATTTCAAAAATTCATTGTCTTTACTAACTAAATAACTATATTTTTAGAACTTATCAACAAATACAGTTGGCACTTTTTTAAACTTGGTAGCTGTAAATGTTTTATATTATGTATAATATAATTATACATAATTATATATATAACATAATTAATGTTTCGAATGATCAATCTAAATTATAAACAGAAATATTTTTGTATTAAAAAATAATATTACTATTCAAATTATAATGGTAAAATAGGTCTAATAATTAATTTATCACTTCATTGATTATCATTCAATGCATATCTATGAAATAAAATTAAATATATCTTATGAATAAGCTTTTTTTCAACTGAAGCCTTGATATTTACTTTATAATAAATTATAAATAGTTAATTGACCAACATTTTTTTCGCAATCATTTTTTAATTAACTTCATTTTCATTTAAAGTATAAACAAAGTTAAAACTTGATATTTATTTTAATGCATTTTAAACTGAGACATTTGTTGTGTACATATTTATTAAATTTGAAGTAGTAGCAAAAACATGGAAATAAAACACTAAAAAAGATATAAAGAAATCGATACATTTTTAGATGGTTATGAAAGAAAAATGTCTCCCAGTGTAAGTAGTATTTTTTTATAATGTACTGCTTATTGTGAATTTCGATATTTCCAAAAGCAATAAATAATTTGCTAAAGCTGCTAACCAAAGTTTCATTATTTCGAAAATTAATATTAACCGTGTCATAAAATGAATCAAACGATTGTTGAGAAATTAATTCATACATAACAAGAATCAATTTATGGTACAATCGAATTAAATAAACAACAGTGTAATTGCCTTTCTTTTGAAGTTTTCAGAATTTGAAACAATTGCAGCAAAATCGAAATTCTTTAGCAATTTGCAAATAAAGTGGTTCATTTTTAGCTTTTATTTTCCAATATTAGTTTATATCATATGATCAAACTATATAGCTACCATTAGTTGAAAATATAAGTGAGTGAAAAAATCTTTACAAATTGTATTCAATAATAATATGAACCTCAGTTGGGAAAAATCACATAAAGCAACCTTGTGATGAAACAATAAAACAAAAATTATTCCTACCGTTAAAATTCTTCGCAAGAAATTGGATTCATTATATTACTCAATTTAGCCAATCTTACCAAAATGCATGACAATAAATAAACAAGTTCAAATTTGTTTGGTTTATTTTCTTATTTAACTGTTGATTGTGATTTGTTCAGAACAGTCATAAAGGAAAAGTATTATAATTAGGTTAAAATAAATAAATCAAATTAATGTACTGGTGTATCGCAGAATTTTTTCTAGTAATACTATAATACTTCTCGAATTACAGTTTTTATTCGAAATTGTAATGAACTATAAAGCGCATTAAAAAAATCAAATGCTATAAATAATGTTTTATACTCTCGATTGCCGTGGAAGCTGATAATGTAATTGCTACAAAATCGATCGACTTTAAATTCACTCTCTGCGAAAGTAATAAAGCCGATTCATTTCTACAGCCTTGTGAAATATATAATAAAATTTAACATACAAATGACCCTTTGGTGCACTGGTTACAATTTACTCTCTTTAATTACGACGTTTCTTTGAATATTTTATTCATCATTACTGACTAGTGAACGGATTTGTATAAATAATAATAATAATGTGTTGATTTAGATGGAGAAAATAAAATGTATTGGAATTCTTAGAAAGTTTTAATCTCTATTAGATATAAGTTATTTAATTAGCACGAATTAATTTCTCATTCACTTTAGGAGTTGGCAATGAAAAATTATTGTCGTTTAGTAATTAGGTTTCCTCTTACAAGAGTTGTCTACTTCTTGAGAGTGAAACTTTTTAATTTTAATGAATAATTTATACTCAGCAAACTAATTTGCGATCGTGATAGAATTATTTATATAAATAAAGCAAATTTCTGTTAAATGAAAAATTTCAAAGTATTTATGTAGTAAGTTTTTCTTGATAGAAAAACTTAGAATTACTTTTAGATTACGAAAGAGAGAAAAAATTATAATTAATATTCTAAATTGGTTATAGAATAATCATATTGACAGTTATATTTCCAATCGAATTAGTTTATTCTCCCAACACACTCCAAAGTTATGCACAATGAGTTCAAAATAGTTTTATCCATCTTTATCTGACACCATATTAGACAATCACGACTACTTAAAACATATCTTGGCAAAGTTCAAGAACTTTCCGAGACATTTCGACTTTTTCCATCGAGATGGAACTGCCTTTAGAAGTAACTTTCATACCTTTCCATCTCATTGACAAAACCTCAATCCTTATGTCTTAATGTATTGTGATTAAGTTATGTACAGCATCTATATAAATAATTTTATTTCCTAAAATGTATTGTCAGCAATAATTATTGCGTATAGTTAAAACAACGTTTGTAATATTTCTGTTTCGAAATATATGCATTTATCAATATTAAGACAAATATTCTTTTATTTTCATTTTCCACTCATTTTTTTAAAATGAGACAAAAAAAATAATTGACAAAACATCAAATCAGATCAATGTAGTTAAAAAGGTGCTAGAACTACTTTTACGGCACAATTTCATGTCGCTCCTATTTTTGATAAGTATAACGATCCTCCGGAATTCATACTATATGTATTGTAAAACAATGTTTTCCACACTGAAATTTGTTTTGAATTAAATATTCTAAATAAATGAAGAAACGAAAATTATGATATTTGTTTACAAGTTTCTTATTTGAATCTAAATTAAAAGCACCATTAGAAGATGAAATGAAATATTAAGAATTTCATATTTTACTACCAAAATCACATTAATTTGGTTAAAATTGATTATTACTTTTCATTTTAATTACTTTTAATACTTATTATTTTTCGATAAATGAGGTTATCTGGTTGTAAAAAACCAGTAAAAATTTTTGTTTTTTACGTTAACTAGGACGCATTCTAATATGTAAATAATTTCTGGAACGTGTTATGGCATTTTTAATATGAGCTTGAATTTTTCTTGAAATCACAAAATAGCTGAAAATACATACTAATAGATAAATTAATAATCTATTTCGCGATACACTTTATATATATATATAAGAATACGGTAAAATTTTCTACATTATATTAAATGTGAAAGAATGTTACATCTTTACATTTTTCATACATTATTTATGATTAGAAATACAATGAATGTATTTATTAAAAAACAAAATTTACATATAATTCAGGGATTGAAATCCAATCTTTCGACGAAATGTACACTTCAAACTCAACCTAAAATTATTTAACTTAAAATAAGAAAACTCCGTTTTATGTTTAGTGAAATGTTTTAACTCAATACTTGATTAGTAACAAAAGTGAATTAATTATAAAAAACACCATTATTCGATGTAATTTGTCATTGAAGTACAGCGTTCTGTTTCATTTTTTCAGTTATTTAATGTTCATTTCTCATCCAACATTCTGGAAAACTAGAGCTCAATTTGTCCAACTACGAGTGTTCTCAGATGAGAGTGTTCTTTTCTTTTGTCCATGATGTTCTTGTCAGAGGGAAAGGATAACTCTTATTAAAATTCGGGGTCATTGCGATGAGGAAAAGTCATTCTAAGTAGTAGTCTATTATTCATTTAACACTGCGCTCCCTAATCGTAAACTTATTTCTAAATCAACTTCGTATCGTACAAACTGAATCAACAAAAGGAACCAACATCTTGAAAACCTAAAACTGCTGCAAATGACGAGAAGCTTTTGGACATATCGTTGAGTTATGAAAATAATTCAAACGCCTGAATAAACTCAATCAAGTAAATGATCTGTCTCCAGAGTTAAGAAGTTGCATCATTACTAACTGTACGAAATAAAATTAGTTCAACAACTTATTGGAGATGACTTTGGTCGCAGACTGAAATATTGTGAGGAAATGATAGTACAATACGCCAGAAATAATCAATTTCTGTTTTGAACTTATTTCTCCAATGAAGCTACCTTTGAAATGAATAACTCTGTCAGCCGGCATAACATGAGGTATTGGACCATTGTGAATTCCCATTGGATGAAAGAACTTCACATGCAATAGCCTCAAAAAGTTCACGTTGGAATATAATATTATGTAATCACATTATCAGTCTATTCTTCATTGACGGTAATTTGACATTTGAAAAGTACATCAATTTGTTGACCAATGATATTATATTTACAATATAAATTATCGTCCACAGGAGGAATGCTTTCTGCAGCGTTTGGTTTCATTTAAAAGAAGCTCGAATGCAGATTGTTCTAGTTGTATGTCAATCGTTAAAAAACATTTTTTTCCAAAGTCAAAAATGACACATAGAATGACCTTGAATTTCACCTTATCTAACCACATATGATTCCATCTATCACGGATAAAAAACTATTTTTTTTTTTTTTTTTGAATGAAAAAACTTCAAACGTGTAGTAAAATGTTACCAATGAAGTTTGCATTTGGTTAGGAAATTCACCTCAAACAAGCAACCCTATGTTTAGAGGCGGTCTTACGTAGCATTACTAGATACATTTTATAAAAAATATTGAACACATGTTCTTTGGTTCTGAATGTAGTCATTGATTGTAGAATGTTCGTTTGAGGCATTATCGAGATCTAAAGTGAGCTTCGTAGTAATGTGGTCAACGCTAGATTGACTACAATGTAATGTAGTAAGAAAAAGTGAGTGATTTGTTTGTTTCAACAGAAAATTTCAGTCGCCAAAGGTTAAATTAATAATTAACTGATTAATAATTTAATTTGTTTTTGCTTGATCATTTTTATTTATTAAATATCTTCATTAAATTTAGAACGAAACTGTTTAATGACATCACAACCGCTGAGCATTTTTTCTACAATGATAGATTTAATAAAAGTTGTATATATCAGAAAGAGAGGTTGAAAGATAAATTTGTTGCCTCGACGGTTCTAGTGTTAAGCTCGTATTTGATAGAAAGTATTATGAATGATTATAAGGAGAATAGCAAATGAATTATGGGGCTGGAAAAATTATCGGTTAGCTGTTATTCGCGTTATAATTTTTTAATAAATGGAAATGAGACTTCAAGCTTATAATACTGCTATCAAGGCTGTATATGAGAGCGGAGCCAAAAGTAAGAATGTTTTGTGCTCTTAAATTTTTTAATTAAACTTTATTATGTTTTATGATTTATTATTTTTAATTGAACAGTATCAGTATTCCATTAAGAAATCAGAAAATAACTTTTCAGAATAAGACCCAAGTTTTACGTTATGAAAAATGTAGAAATAAAGTATTCAATAATAGTACATTGTATATTTTAAGTGTCAGCAGAGAAAAATATATATAGATATACATATTATAGAATACATTACATAAGAGCGTGCATAGTAGTACTTGTTTGGCTCATGCTACCAATGTACAAGTGAGTAATATTCAATGATGCTTATGATGCTCCTAAAATGGTGTGTCCTACTTATGGCGAAAAGCAAAAACCTATTTTATTATTAAAAAATGTATATGGATTTCAATTATCTGACAATTTCGAAAAATTCAAAAATGGACGGTCCAGTAAAAAGAAGATCTATTAAGGATTCAGATGGTAAAATTTCCGAAAATTTTTTGAAAGAGATTTAACCTATGAAAAATAGAATACAATATTTTCAATCTTTTCATCTGTCTGAATTTATAGTTATGTCTATTACGACTGCTTTATTACGAATGTTAATGACATTTTGATGATATATGTTTAAATATATTTCAGATTTCTAGAAATACATATTTTTCATTTCAACATGTAATTGGTCAGTTCAGTCTTTTTTGCTTTTTTATAATTAGAGAAATAGCTTCTAAAATGTATTATATAATATACGAAATTTATATATAATAAAATAAAAGTATTATAATATAATAAAATAAAAATAATAAATTATAAAAATTTAATTGTAGAGTGATTTTTATTTTGTAAAACATAAATAATTAACCGGGAAGTTTGTTGATAATTATCAGGTAATCATATGTAACAAAATCTAATCGTTACATTAAGATGTAATAGTTAAACAAGTTGCAGAGGTCGAAGTACAAGTGGCGAATGTCGAAGAACTATTAGCGCATGTTAATGAAAGTGCAACAAAAGGTGGACAGTGGCAATGTTTAATTGATTCTCAGAGTGTGTTTTGAACATCATTCCACTCCTGTAAAGCATCATTGTATGCCTCAGCCACTCGATTACTTTTGAATTAAAAAACCTGCTTCGGCATTTGATAACAGTGACCGGTGACTTTTAAAATCAGTGATTCGTTGTCGACAAGACAGACAACTTGGGAAACTAGATAATGGTTTTTGACGTTCCATCGAATGTATTTATACTAGCCATCTGATTAGTACATTTCCTATTAAGACAAAAACTTATCTAACTTGGATTTGTTCTCAAGTCTCGTGTTCAAGATAAAAGTCCGTGACACTTCAGTTTTAGTTTTCAGTACGTTAACTAAAAGACGTCATCTCGTTTCTGGGTATGTTTACAACATATCTAGACGCGACACAAAATAATCATTTTAACACGTACCACTTTAGCTACGTAATTAGTTATTTAGTAATATATTATTTTATTTCTAAATTTATTATTAATTTATATTATTATTTCTACCCCTATTATATATATTGTATGTATATTGTATATATGTATTATAATACGTTTGTAGCAACTTATTGTTTATTTTAATTATACAGTTCTAAAGACAGATGATAAGATTCATAATCTTAGAGTTGTAAGTTTTTATTGCGGTGGAAAACTTCTACTCTAATTCATTGCTAGTTTTTCATTTGGTTATAATCGTCGTTGTATAATTTTTGGCATGTAGAATACATTTTTTTGATTATATGCAAATTAAACTTAATTTTTATCGATTATTTCTACAGTAACGTTTAAGCAAATGTTTATGTTATTTTACTTTAGTAACTAAACGCTTGTTTTTTCAAGTTTTTTCTAAATATTCTGGGATCTATACAGAATCTAAAGTTTAAGATTCTTTTTGCTTGTTGCTCTCTGAATAATTGCTGAAGAAAGTTTGCAACTGTCTATAAGTGCTGATGTCTATACGATCATGTATGCCTAAAGTTGATCTTAATAATAAGTGAGTTTTCTAGAAACTTGTGGGTATATAAATATTCTGCAACGTTTTTAAAATTCGCAAGTGGAAAGAGTTCAGCTATTTTTGGCATCCTGTTTTTTCCTACCTCTTTCAGGTTAGCTTACACTGTTCTATATCTTAGACATTTTCAGTAGTAGATTCGTCATTTACATAACATGTTTTAGTGGTCTTAATATTTCTTTACAAAACTAAATGTCTAGGACTTACGGATAATCTAAAAGAGAATCTAAAATTTAGAGATGTTACTGCAATTATATTCTTAAAATAAATTTTAATTCCAAGATTATATGATTCTAAGTCATATGATTTATAATACTAATGCAATTTTTTATGAATATTACATTTTTGTTTCGTAATAAACAAAATATTATACATATATTCTTTCATGTTATATTTCATTTAGAATTTGTTTTATTAAAATCTTTCTTGTTAGAAGCAACCACATAGATAATACTTTTGAGTGAGGGTCACATGACATCTACCAGCATTACACAACAAAATATTAAAAGCTTATTAAAACTCAACAAGGAAGCAGATGGTCTTAAATGGAAATTATTTTTTAAAACATAGCACTATTTCAAAAAATATATTGTTATTGGCATTTTAAATCATTCATCATTCATAATATTGAATATATAATATTTTAACAAATTTTCAAAAAGAAATAAAAATTAAAACAGCAAAATGAAAATAGAATAACCACAGAACTCATTTTTTATGTGTCACTTTATGCCAGCATACTTTTACAATATTAATAATTATTTGAAAAGACGTGAATTTTTTTGTCATTTCTTGCATTTATGCGAAGAAATGGAAAATTTAATTTGCTCATCTAATAATATAAAATATGAAATCTGTAATAATATTAATTCGGTTACTTGAATTATTTCCTCTATTGAAAACTATCAGACTTAATTTCAGGAAATTTAAAACTGAATTCATCACAGTTCTCTGCTTTACTTAATAAACTCTGAAGTAGTTCCATAGAAGTTAAAGAATTTTTGTCGCTGCGTACCATAGTAATGTCGTCTGCAGGGATGCACATTTTCATCGGTCGATGAACGAAGTTCTTGATGCTGTTCATTGCCATAAGAATTAATACTAAAGACGGATCTTTCAAGTATTCTGTCGGATTAGATTTGTTCGTGATTTCAAGATTTGTTTGTGAAAAATTTTTCTCTGAAAATTTCTTAAATTTGATAAAAATAAAATAAATATTTAATAACGTTAAATGTATTTGTAAACTGTATTAAAAGCAAAATTAATTCTAGTGATTAATAATAAAACAATAAAGCCGTAATTTCTGCATGAATCACGATGTTTGCTTTTCAAAGAGCTAACAATTTGTTAGATATCTAATAAAATAGAATATAACACAAACTTTGTTTTTAAATTATTTGTATATAATGTATATTATTTAATAGTTAGAGTGTTCAAGTCATGTTGATATCCTTATGTCGTATATTTTTTGATTTGTTGAATGTTTTACATGTGGCTGTCCTTAAGAATTAAATTAATATATCAAATAATTTTTAATTTAATTGATAGATGTGGTGAATGAGCTTCAGTTAATATTTACTGATTTTAAATTAATTATTTCATAACTGTTTGTTACCCTTTAAAATAAAGAATAAATAGGCATTTAATATTCAATTATTGTGTATAGAGTTCAAAATGCAAATGTTTAATACAACTTATATTTACTTACATTGTTTTTAAATGTTTTCGATATATTCTAAATACAATTATAGTATTCAACTTGACGCAAACTTGGAATTTAAATCATACAGATATACAAGGTTTACAGAATATTTTGTCACAAGGAGAAAAAAAATGATTAACTACTTTTTTTAAAATATAAATCAGTTAAGGGTAAATTGTATTATATATGATTAATATTGAGACAATTGTATGTTTAGTGTACTATAACTATTATAAATAGTACATTTTGATACAAGGGCATGTAGCGTCTGTATGGCAAACTATGTTTTTCGTTTGAGGCAGCGTGCGAAATGTAACTTTTTACACACTAGTGCGTAAAAACCTATTGTGCACGGCTTCCGAGTATGAAAATTATATTTCTATTGAATGACTTAATCTTTTACGAACACACTGATTAAAATATGAATAGCTATTATTGTTTTTGCTTATCAGCATAGTCCAAATTACAATTTAGAAGTAACATAATATTTAAATGTCACAAGTACTGCATATTTCTTTAAATACTTCTTTTCAGGTTTTTATATACTTTTTCTACAATTTTATTATCTAAGTTTTTCCTTTAATAATATTAATTGGAAAAAAGAAACAAATTTCATTACTCATCAATAATAGAGAAGATTCGAACCTTGTTAATATGTTTATTAATGAAAAATTATTTGCGCCATTAGTAAATAACAATTTTTAATACTTCTATTTGAAATTAAAAATGCGCTAATTAACAAAATTAGAGAATTTTGTATAAAATTATGAATAGATAATGACCGAAGAAGTAAAACGTAAGCGTAAAATCAAAGAATTCAATAATTTTTTATAAAAACGACTGAAAACAGAAATTGAATATTAAAAAATAAATCACATTAAGTATCACTTGTTAATGTAATTGGCAATACACTTATTTCAGAGACATTTAAATTAACATAGATTTCATCAATGTTTATTTTTAAAGTAACAGAATTTTTGTGTTTTTATCATATTAATAATGGTTATAAATTTAAGTAGTTTTCTTTGCTGTTTAAAACCTACAGTTGTTTTTATTTCCATACTATACGGTATACATTATTTATATTTATGATATATAATCAATAAGAGTTTTTTATGTTGTAATTATTTATAATTATGAAATAAAAATTAATTCAATCTCTACGTTATGTACAATGTGGTCGAATTTTAATTAATATTCATGTTTGAAAGAATTAAAATTTTTAGCAATTTATTAA
>JABFQD010003631.1:0-12908 GCA_022817045.1 Psix sp. ZL-2020 | reverse complement strand
AATATTTTAAAAACTCACATTCTTATTCAAAGGTTATTTTTAATTTTATAAAAAGATACTTAATGATAAAATTATCATAAATAGATTGATATATTCATAGATATATCGATCTATTCATGATAAGTGTATAACTTGACAACCAACTAGGTTGAAATCTTGAACAAAATTATTTTTAAATAGTATTATTTGAAATTTGGGTATATTCTCTTTGATTGTTACATTGAATTAAAATTGTAGAATAATTTTTGAAAATCAGAATAATTAAGTGATTAATAATTTATAAACGTATTCAAAGTTAGAACGCCGAGTTATTATAGACAACTATTCCTAATTATCTTATATTTGATAGTCCTTAACATTATTTTATTTATGGGAGCTTATTTATAATATTATAATTTTATTGCAACAATCAAATTTTTATTGGATGATTGAGCTGTTTTCACAACACATAAATGTATGAAAACTGTTGCGAGAATTCCACTATTTTATAACGTATTCATGCTTAAATCTTTCAAATCCTAAAATATGATTTTGAAAAGGTATTTATGTATAAATATACTTGATGATAAAATATACATCGATACATTATAAAACCATAAGTTTGGAAAAACGCTGCATCTAAGTTCATCGAGTTGTACTCGCTTCAACGTCTGCGAAAAAGAGTATCCTTTCATCGGTCACAGTTTCGGTTTTTCTTCTCTTTCCCGTTTTTATATATTTCTCGCCGTTTGTCAATAATAGTGATGCCTCTAGCTGCTTTATTTGCACATTTCACGGTGTCTGAATTTTTCCTTGTATGACGTTGGAAAAGAAAAAAACGCTTCAAAAAGAAGTACGTCACAAGCTTCATGTGTACCGGAAATACTTTAGACCGATCATCGGATGTCTGTTGGTTGCTTCGCCGACGAGCTTACCACGACGACTGCCTTTATTGTCGACATACTGGGATTCATTTTTATCGCTGTTTCATCTTAGAGTCGGTTCTTTGGTTTCTATTAAGGAATGGACAACACTTTATTGTGTTTTCTATATGTATCACTTAGAGTATATCTATTATTTACTTTCATCGACATTTAAACTAAGATTAATAATGTTAAGTTATATTGACATTATAATTATAGTAAATGATTTTTAGTTACTTAACATTATTAAACATTATTTGATAGTGTTTTTTGAATGCAATTCCAATATTCATATAATATTATTTTATATTATTTTGAAATTCTATTTATGATATAATTTTAATATGTTGAAATTAATTTATTTCAGACAAATATACTTTATAAAAGTTTGTATATAAATATAAAAATTGTAAAATAATGTCTTATAAATATTATAAGACATTGACGTATTACTTACTCATTGAGTTTTTCAAAGGTCTGCGAAAATAAGTTACTTTTTATAATTATGATAAGTCACGATGATTTCACCATTTTCTTTACTTGTTCAACCCTGTTATTTACTCGATAAAAAAGCTTTATACAAGCTAGACAAGATTCCAGTAAAAGTGCACCTGTTACTGCTACCATCATGTTGATGTGCCGATTTCGTTGTCATTTGCTTCAGCGGATCCTTAGATTGTAACCGTAGATATAATTATTATATTTGATATTACACTACAAGTGTGCAGTAAAATATTTTTTCCAAAAAATTCAGTTTATTTTGTTTCAATATTTTTAAATATTTTGTACGATTACACACATATTTCACTAATTTTTTTTCTTTTTCGCTAATTACACACATTTTTTCGTGTTATTAACACCCTCATATACAAACACTTTTCAATTTTTTCCTCCTAAAGATGTAATTCATTACGTTTTTTTTTTTTTTTTTTTTTTGTTACGGCAAAGAATTCACATAAATACACGAATAAATCGTTTTGATAGATCTATCTTGTTGTTTTTTCTGTTCCCATTCCATAGATCTCACAATTTTTTATGCATGTTATATATTAATTATTTTATTTAGAAAACCATATATTAATGCTGAAACAGTGAGCTAAAACTTAATAGATTTCTAAAAACAGTCAAATATAAAAAACTGCTGCATTTCAAGTTTTTTTATTACAAGCATTAATGACAATCACTTTTTTCCCACCTAAAACAACAGTCGACTATGCAACAGAATTGCGTCTTCGTAATACATTATTGTACTTATTACTATCAGTAACAATGAGCTTTCTGGATGAAAGCTTTTTGAGGCTATCCCTGTGATTAGTTTTTTCGATAAACAAATTCTTTATTTTAGTACATTTTTCTCAGAGAAGACATTTTTTGTGGAATGTTTTAAATTGTCACGGCTACTCCCAGCGAAAATACTTTAAATAATAATAATTATAATTATTTCATACCGATCAATTTGATTCTAATGTAGAATATCGCAAAATTAATTAATATAAAATGATACATAAATAAATAAATCGGAATGTGGAAGGGGGCGGGGGGTTAGAGGCTTCCACACCTACCAGGAACTTGAGTAAAAACCCTTCGTTCGGCGACCACTTATTATTTGTAAACTATATTGGTCAAGTCTGTCCATACCGTGATAGATAAAACAAATATCTTGCATGTATCCGTATATGCAGTGGTCCATAAAGTCTGTACCATTTATGAATGTTCTAATATGTCTGCAAGCAGTGCTTTGCCAAGCTTTGGAAACTTGGACGAAAATCAGTCGAAATCTGGAGTAATCACACGTGAAATAGATAAGTATTTAGAACCACTAATAGATTTCTGTTCCATTGAACCACATACATCAGCATGGATCACTTCTTTTGGCTCAGAAGAACGCTGTTGACGTGATTTAAATGGTTCTCGATGTTGCTTACCTTCTACACAAGATCCACAGAACACATCAGCAAGTTTAACATCAATTTCGTGTTTCTTGAGTACCTCATAGCCTAAATGTTTATGCCAAACTTGAAGAGAGTCCTTGGATGCCAGGTCAGCTTCAATCACACAGCATGTATTCTGTTCGTTGACTTTAAGCATCATCTTGAACAGCTGACCAGTTCGTACACCTTGACCCTTGATAACACCATTAATCTTCAGCTATCCTTAGAAGAGTTATTCGCATCCAACACATGCGTAACCGAGAATAAATTTCTCCGGGTACTAGGAATATATAATGTTTTATATATGACAAGAAATCCAAAGATTATTCAGAAACGCTTCGAAATTAATAGTTCTTTTCCCAAAGTACTCATCTCTGAGTTGTTCCCAATACGAATTTCTGCTGGAATCGAGAAAGCCTGAAAGAGCGATTACCACATTTTTTTTCATATAATTTATTGCACCAGAATCGATGATCTAAAGTCATCCGGGCTGAATACTTAGCTAACGAATGCTTGACTCTTATTTTCAGACATCGCGTTTCGACTCAGATTTAGTCTTCTCCTTTTCTGTTGGACAATCTTTCCAAAAATGATCAATTCTTTAGCAACTGTAAGACTTGAGGGTAGGCTTCTTTTCTTTTTGGTTAGACTTAAAATCATCTTTGGCCTGCTTACCACTTGCACCGCGTTGACTTCTCCTTGCACCTTTGGATTTAACCTTCAGCTTGCTTACCATCAATGCTACTAAATAGTTCTCTTTTTTTTGTTGAAGCTTCCGTCTGTGCTCATCAGATGTCAAAACTTTGATAAGGTTATTCAAGGTCTGTCGATCGTCCGATCTGGCTCACCAAACTTGCCTGAAACTCCAAAATTATCAGACAAAGTTTCCAGCAACTAAACCATCAGAGCTGATCCATCAGGCTTAACTTTCAACTGCTGTATGCAAAGAATTAAACCTTCGAAGGACCCCGCAAAATTCCTATGGGAAATGGTTTTCTGTCAAACTGGTTGAAATTTTGGGTAATGACAGTTAAGATAATCCTGACCAAAATTGTTCATGGACATTTCGTCAAAAAAAAAATCATATTTGTCGAGATATGAAGGATTTACTATTGCGTGCTGCGCGTGAGTTAGATGAATTGATATAGTGAGTATAAACTTGATAAAATGTTATAAAATATCCAAAAAGAATTAAAATATGTATTTTTATGATCATAGGAATATTAATAATGATCATATAATATAATGATCCAGTGATCCAAAGATATAGTGGTCCTATCATACAGTGATATAATTATCTAATGATCTAATAATCCAGTGGTGTGAATGATGTGAATGATCCAGTTATATAGTGATCAAATGATTAAGTGATTTATTGAATCACTAGATCATTGGTTCAATAGATCACTGGATCATTGATTCAAAAAATAATGGTATCATTACATCACTAGATTACTGGTCAAGTGACTTGTAATCTAGTAATCGGATAATCATGTGATCCAGTAATTCAGTGATATAACGATCTCATGATCTAATAATCGAGTGATGTGATGATCTAGTGATACAATGATCTTGTGATCTGATGATCCACTGATTTAGTGATCTAGTGATTTAATGATCTAATGATTTAGTCAATTAGTGATCCAATGATTCACTGATTGATTGATCTAATGATTTTATAATTCTATAATCTAATGATCTAATGATCCGAATATCTATCTATTCAATAATTCATTAATATGACTTACCATATCAACAATTTGAATAATTTCAAATTAATAAGAATATAGTAGGCATACAAAGTGTCTATTCCAGCAATTTCTCTGAAATTGGGAAGGTTGAATTTTCAAATCATAAAGAGAAATTTTGCTCTAATGCAAATAATGCTCTAATAACTCACTAATGTGGCAAAAGCTCCTTTTTTATTGATTCAGAACAAAATTATATACAATTTAAAAAAACGGAAAAAGTGAGAATAAGCAATATGAAAATTAAGCTAATATCATAGCAAGCAACAATATCGATTTAATATCAAACGAGGGAAGACCGTAAGCAAGTCGATTCCACAACAAATTCGAAAATCAGCAAACATGCAAGCAAAGCAAAAGCTTTTTAAATAAAACCGTTAAAATTGTTGCACTAAAATTCGATTTCACACTTTTCATTTCAAATTTTTTTCTAACGAGGCATT
The DNA here is from genome assembly GCA_022817045.1 of Psix sp. ZL-2020. NCBI lineage: Eukaryota > Metazoa > Arthropoda > Insecta > Hymenoptera > Scelionidae > Psix > Psix sp. ZL-2020. The sequence goes on along the minus strand of JABFQD010003631.1, from coordinate 7,884 downwards.
CAAGCAATTATTCTATTCTATTAAAATACGTTTAGCGCTTTCACGAATTCAGCAGTTTTAAATTTTAATATCATATTTACAATTATCTTTTGCCTGAAATATTTTGCTGTATTTTAATTTCAAATCATTGAACAATCAATTTTTAAAATGATCTTTATTTATCGATTCAGAAAGAATTTAATTTTAAATTGACTCAGCAGTTTATAAAATTTAACAATTAATTTCGTACATCTTCTTGGATTAGGGTAATCCCTGTACGCACTTCAGATAGACGATTGAGCAAACTGACCAAAGCGTTTCTACTTCGGTGCAGATTCATTTGCGAAATAGTTAGATCAGTGATCACCATAGTGACATGTTGAAAACTAATTTTCTGCCGTCGGCTTGTCTTAGGCAATGGGGGGAGCCCACGGTGGTATTATCCTTGTTTTCAGTCGGATGCGTAACACGCACGAAGACCCTACTGAGATCACTGTAAGTTTGAATAATGCACGGCTACGAGCTCACTATGCTCACTACAAGCCCCGAAGTCCCTGTCCTCCTCCTTGTTATTTTTCCCCCTCCTCTGGTTAAGCACGGTGGCGTAGGATCTTTACGCCGCCATTTTCACCGACGAAAAAGGTCGTTCGCCAGATCCTCTAGAGGGTTTCGATTCCTCCAACCCTCACTTTTGTCCTAACCCGAGATATGTTGTTGTGTTGAATCAAATAATTGTCCAAAAATAAGTTTTCAAAATAAGTCACAAAATTTGAAAGTGTCAAAGTTGGCAGTCGTGTGACTTAACCTAATTATCATAACGAATGTTGAGAATGAGTATCAACTTGTGCTCCAATGTAATCGACGTTTATTACTCTATCTTTATTGTTGATCGACAGCAGGGAAGTCTGTAGTTTTGCTTGATAAAGCTAATATTGTCGAAATCACAAAAAGATATTAACGAAAGTTGTATTTAACTTACATATTCTTGTACATAAAGTTTTCGCCGCACATGCCAATAACTTTTTCTTACAGCCCCTATTTGTTACTCTATTTATGTAACTTGAAAAGAAACATTTACTATTGTTAACTAAAGTTTATTTCTTTATACGTTCTTTATTCCTTTTTTGTATTTTTATATTTATTGTGAATTTCTTTACTTTTTCTTTGAATCGTCATTTCTTTACGATTCGACAGGAAACCTTTTTTGTTGGCCCTTACGAAGTAAACAAAAAGAAACTTTTGCTTATAATTGAGTGTAAATTATTTAGAGAATTCCTTCAGACAATATCAACATATGTTTTAAAAGAAACTGTCCTGGAAACGAGATCGAATCACAAGTGAAACTGACAGTTCCTCTCTGCCTGCCGACCTCAGCTTTTTGAACTGTCCCGGTATTAGCGCTGTCTCTGGGTCGTATGGTGTCGTTGTAACAATGGTCAGGAGATTTGTTCTCTGTGCTGTTATTAGTCCATCTTCTACCTCCTAGTGTGATCTTTTTGGGAGAAGCTGTTCTTTAGGTAGCTTATGGTAAGGGTTGAGCGGTTTTTCGAGCCCACCGGATGAAACGCGAGTCTCGGGGCTAACTGGAACCACTGCGCCCTCTATTCTGACCTGCCGCGTAGCTTTTTCCGTCTTATTTGGTCACTTTTCCTCAGTCCTACGCGATGGAATTACACCTGGTCCGGAATTGTCTTCCATCCAGTAGCTAAAGTCCCCGATTCAGTGACGAAGGTCGTCTCTGTAACACTTGGTGCTGGTCTCATGCCGATTCTAGTCGGGTCTCTGTCATTGCAGTCTGTGGTAATTTAGTGTTAAGTTTCGTCCATATTGTTCCCACAAGCATGCAGGGTCACAAGCACATTCACGCGGAGCTCGGATACGTGATAAAAGGCTAGTTACTGCAGGAGGCGCCTGGTGCAAAGACTGGCTTAAATATCAATTAAATTTATCAATTTCAACGACTTCACAAGATTAAACTTTAGTTTAAATTTGTTAAATTGAAATACCTTCAGAAAACTTACGTTTTAAGATTGTTGTTTGAATTTTAGGATTTCAATGAAAGTCGTTAACATGTTATCAAAACCATGCAAGCATGATTGTTCTAGAAGGTTTTATTTATATGCTAAAGTCTAGCCTTCATATCATATAATAACTATAGGATAACTACACATTCATTAGGAAACACTAACTAAGGATCTCAGTAGGTAAAACGATATTATAAAAAGTACCGTATTCCAAAAAATCGCTTGTTTGTTTATATAGTAGGAGACAATGTGTCGTATTACCATTTAGAATAATATCTCAAAACAGTAAATTCCGATTGCATGATAAATTTTTTATAACCATTGCATTAAAATTTAATAAAAGGAAATGATTAAAGAGTATGCGAAGAATTGAAATTATCTTAATGAACAAAATTTTGACAACTAGTTCACTTTTTAAAACCAAGTTTTTAGATTATTATCTTCCGAGCCCTCCGGAAGTAACCTATTTACTGGTGAACTTCGGAGATAGCAGAAATTATAAGATGTTGCCTCAAACTGAAATATGCAGCACAAAGATAAAGAAATCAAGCAGATACTGGAATCAAAATTACAGATTAAAAGAAAATAACACTCCAACTAGCGATAAACTGAACGAAGGGGATTAAATAGAAAGAAGTTTGTATGGATTTAATGGATATTAATAAAGACTCATAGGGCTTGGGTTATCAAATTGTTACCAAATGCCTTGGAAATATGGCACCAATCGATGCGTTAGATCCTAATAATATAGAGGTTATTGTCAGTGCACTCTTCGCGAAGCATTCTACAAGACCTGATCGACAGTACCCTGTTACAGAGATGCCTCCACTCTTCACCTTGGAAGTGCTTCAAAAGACTGTGAAGACACTAAAAACCAGGACAGCGCCAGGTCCTGACGCAATCCCTAACGAGATCTATAAGCTGTTCGTTGACTCTGTACCTTCTTTATGTACCTTTCTTTATGTACAATAAGCGTTTGCTAGCTGAGGTCTTCAGGATACGTTGGAAAATGTCACGACTGGTCTTACTTGACCAAGGGAGGCCCCGCACATCCTCGTCTTAAAGGCTTGTCTTTTGGACAAACATAGCTTCCGACCGCGTTGATCAACTTGTGATGCAATTCGTGAGGTTGTGACAGCTGCGAGCAACGCAAAGGATCACAATCACTTTTCTCGCAGAATCGTCCTCCTTGTGAGAGTGAACGTAAGAAATACTTTCAATGCAGCAGAATGGCGATGCATACTTGATACGCTTGAACACTTCCTTGTACCAGCGTATCTCATGAGAATGATTGATGACTATCTCAGGAATAGATCCTTGCTTTACGGCAATATAGAAGGTCACCGTTCGACAAAATAATATTAGTCGTAACTCAGGGTTCATTACTTGGACTTGATCTGTGGAACATTATAAATGATATACTGCTAAGAATCCACATCCTTGACGAGACTAGTTTAGTAGGATACGCTGATAATGTAGCTGTTTCAATTGCAGTACGCACTGTAGATCGGATCTAGTAAAAACTGAATAGTTATATAACTTCTATTTTCCGATGGATGATAAGCCACGGTCTGTCACTGGCTTTTTGCAAAACAAAAATTATGGTATTGATCAAGAAAAGAATCGACACTCTGATTAAATTTCAAGTTGCTGAGTAAAGGATCCCGTCAAAATACCTTGGTATAATCATTGACATCAAGCACAGTTTTAGAGAACTTATTCGTCTTGATGTCAATAAAGTCGCACAGAGAGTAGCTGCACTCATATTAGTAATCGCTGACTTGATACTCATAGAACTTTTCGCTAAGGAGTGTCTTGTAATTCACTTGCAGATATGCGGAAAGTCTGCCATAAGAACTATATCTATAAAGTGTGAAGTGAGCAAATTTACCAACTATCGTAGGATTCCTGGGAATCGGAACATCGAGGAAAGTGGACTACGAAGCGTATTCGCAAAGTCAAACCTTGGACCTCAAGAGCTCATGGTGAAATCGGTTTCTACATGATACAACTCTAGAGTAGAAAAGGCTACTCCTGTGCCTGCATGTATAAAATTAGGAAAATAAACAACTCAAACTGCACTTGGAATAGGATAAACTGCTACACTCAGACCATTTTGTGAAAGAAAAAGATTTTGATGGATCAGGAGCCCCTCCTGTTTGAGTAGAAAAAGATCTGAATCTTATTCAGCGTTAATCGTTGAAATAGCTTATTAGCTGAAGAATTGGTCCGATTTGACGTAATGTGATGAACGATTTAAGATTTTGTGGATGTGAGTCCCATATCACCGCATGAACGGGAACTTTATGTAATTGGTGTGCGCTAGGCTTATTTCCCAATCATAAAAAAAACTTAGCTGGTCTAAAAAATGTCTATAGATATAGAGGTTAGCTGTGATATAAGGAGGATGACACGGAAATTTATTTTTTTTGTCTCTGCGAATAAGCAATCGTGGAGTATAATAATAAGTAGCGGTTGTAGCGGAGAACGTGACTGGAGAAATATTGTTGCTGAATTATATTTTCCCCATAAAAAAGTCACTAGTTTAAAGAAACTTAATAACGGAACGTATATCCGTCACTCCTCAATAAGCGTTTCACCTTTAGCAGTCGCTACCTGAAAACAATATGTTAAATGATCTGCACCACGGGCAAACCTTGGTCACTCTCAACATCGACGTGCTGCTTTTAGAGAAGCACCCGAAATTTTGTTACAGGAGTAGGTCAGTGTTCGGAATTGTTGAAGCGGTCGTAGTCATAGGGTCACACCCTGAGGTAACCGGGTTCGGAACCGGCTTGGTGATCTTAGGTAACAAACTACTTATGGTGATGCAAAAATTTTTTAATGAGGCAATGACGATGGACACAATTTACTGAAATCGAAACTGACTACACAAAAATTGAGAAAATCAAAGAACGGAGACACTATTATGACAAGCTTCACAAGAGCCTCGGATGTGTCAATACTTGTTACTAAGGGTAAAGAATCTACAGAGATATTATGAAAGCATAGGGACGACAAACGAACATCTCATCGGATGTGAAGAATGGCGTGGTCGACCTAGACTAAATTTTTAAAAATATGACTTCTGTAATATCCAGTCGCTTGACTAGAAAGGTCGTTAAGAGTTCAAAATGTTCTCCTTTTTCCAAGCAATTTCCATTTCAAATTGTCAAGCTTCTCAGAATTCTTGTACCATGCTTCTAAGACAAATCCAGATCTTAAGCACAGTCTGACAGACATTTGATTTCCAAATCATTGTTGCATCAATTTATACGCCAAAATTCTTACATTTATTTACAAATGCGATATCAAGAGATGGAAGTTAATTAAAGCTTATTAAATTATATAGGTTCTGCGTACCTAATAGTAAAATGCGGTTTGCTTGCAGTGAACACGTGATGAATTCCGTAAGACTGAAGATATGTGGCAGAGAAGCTTATTTTTAAAAACAGGTTTACATAAGAAAGTATTAAAGTCTATACCTTAGCAAAGTTAAATTTTAAGCTGGTCAGAGATCAATATTTAAGTTAAGTTTTTGTGCACAGTTTACAAAAAGTTTAATCTAATTCAAGGATTATGCTAACGACGAGCGATTGAATGAAAAAATTAATCAAATTTAACTGATGTTTGCGCCTTAGAATACTGACTATTTTCTATAACAATTTCTAAGTTCATCTTTATATTTAATGTCTGTTTTAATATGGGGAGTCATCCATAGTATGCGTATATGGAATGTGTATATGCGAATATTTTCATTAAATATCGTAATGAAAGAATCAATATCAAAAGAATCGACATGATTTTGGTATTTCGCAATTGGTTTTTTATCTTGGGAATTTTTATGTCATTATTTTAAACGGGTGGTGTAATATAGGTTGTAATGTGGTATTCTGACATCCCCATTACCGCGTGTTGTGCCGAATACATCTCACCATCGAAATGGAAGTCACCAGCTTGAAGTTACGTAAAGTGAATATATTAGTAAAAAATTCTTGAAATCGTATAATGATAACACATTAAAATAAAGCTTAAAAATGACGAGATAAAATGGAATTCGATAATTTTATATTTATAATTACGGTTATTGTTTACAAATGATGACGTGAAGCATGGAGCAACTACGAAAGCTTAACGGGAGGACAACCATGGAGGAAAACAGGAGCCACGGCAAGAAACTACTAGCCGTATTTGGAGTTGGATCCTGATTGGGGATGCAGCAATGCGGAGTGGCTTTGTGCAGCGTGAAAGGTGAGCTGACGTAAATCTCGGGAGCTAGAATTGCTGTATTATACCTGATCCAAGGACAGGAGACGCCAAACAGAGGGAGTAGAACCCCAATGATACAGATAATCGCTAGCTCTACCTTACGAACACTATATGAGCAATCCCTATCGATATGATAATGAGATAATTGGGTCACTAGGGGCAAATCAAGCGCCCTCAAAATAATAAGAACACTAATTAATCATTCTTGTTTCAATCGTGAGTGCATCGTGAAAAAACTAAGTTAAGACGATGGAACAATTTGAAGCCTTCCTGGGCCATGTAACGCCGGAGATTGCTGAAAAGCAAAAACTGGTAGCGGTAGTGGTTAAGCTCCATTGAGGTGGGTTGGCTTGATTCTTTTTTTTTTGTCTCGAGGTGGATATCTCCCTTCAATCGGACATTGTCTCCCTGGTATTGTAGAAAGGTAGACTGGAAAAGTACCGCGTAAAAAAGTCGTCGAGTGTCCAATTTCTCGAATTGAACAAGGTTGAAAATTGTATGAGAAAGATAGTATTTTATCACTAGAAAAAATGTATAGCTTGATGAATACAATTCAAGAATACAATCTAATGAGTCAATAATTCAGAGATCAAGCAGGATGTGTGAATAAAACGTATGATGTGTAGGCATATCTACAAACACATTTTGATTACTTGAAAATAAGAAATCATTTATAGGGTAAAACCACCATATCATTATATAAACCAGCATATTACAATTTAAGTCACCAACTAAAATACTCTTTATATATTTAAGCTATGTTTGAGTAATCTTTAACGAAATGAAGCGGTTACGAAGCACGGGATGGTCTATATACAATACAGATACAACACAGAGATGTCTTATTTACAATTATTTTAAATAAATGAAATTTTTTATCTTCACAAGTTGCATAAAATTATGAGATTACAATACAGTAGTTTTCAGTTTTTTTTCGAATAGAAAAATACCTCAATTCAATTTAATTTTTGCAAATACTTATGGTCTATAAAGCAGATTGCCTACACTGAGGAACCAGACCTGTTAGAATTCGATTTTTTAATTAGAAATGAAAACAGGACTAAATATTGTTTTGAAAAGGTAGATAAATGATAATTTTGACAGTAATTTATAGTTTATGTTGCAAAAGAAAGTTCATTTAAGTTAAAATTAATTTAATTACGAAAATTACAACTGGTCTTCTTCCACTTGGCGCGTAGGTAGAAAAGGACCAGCACGCGTGATTTTCGTATCTCTTGGTTGAGACACTGAGCCAGGAAAAAAACCTAGGAACTAACAAGAGTCGCAGATATCAAAGTGAGAACCTTTCATGTTTGTCTAGTTGACGAGAGACGCTAAGTCGATTATTTTTTTATTAGGTGTAGTGTGAGAACCGTGGAATTGCTGATGTGAACCTCAATATCAATATTGCTAAAGCCATATTAGAGTTAAACAAATTTTGAATTAAGATTAAAAGATTAAAACTATTAATTAAGTAAGCCGTGTTGGTTTTGAGTCAGTGATTCACAAAATAAATCTTTCTCGAATTTCCGTTAATTAATACTTTATTTATAATTAAGTTCAAATAATTAAGTAAGAAATCTATTTCTATTAATTTATTACAGCTGTGTAC
>JABFQD010003630.1:0-12909 GCA_022817045.1 Psix sp. ZL-2020 | reverse complement strand
ATATTTAGTGAGGATATAAAAAAATAATTTATTCATTTCTATATATTGACACATGATTAAAAAATATTAAATACATATATATATAATTTGAATGAGTTTTGTATAAAATATAATTTTAAATATTAGCTAAAAATTCGAACTTTCTAAGTGCGTTTGAACCAAAAAACTAAATTTTCAAAACGTCTGAATTTGTTCGAATAAGTTTAATATTTAATCCGTCGAATAATAATATTCATTATATTTTAATCTATAATATAAATGTATTAAAAATACAGTTGAATGAATAAATGAATTAATAATCGTACCAGAGCTTTTTTTGAAGAAACTAAAAATTCCTCCATTGTAATTTTATTATAATAAGATTGCTATTATAATCATTAATTATTTCATTAAGCCATATATCAACTTATATATTTCCAATAAATTCCTGAAAAACACAAATAATTATTTATAACTTGTAAAGATAAATAATATTCGAATATAAAGATAGTTCAACACTAATTTGCATTATAATAACAAAATCTGTATGAGGAATACAATGAATATTTTATTCAATATTTAATTAAATATATATGTTTTACTCAGTACGACTTACCTATAATGTTATATATAATGACAATATAATAAAAAAACTAGATAAAATGTTTGAACCAGTTTATGTCTTGTTGAACGAACGACCTTTTTTATTTCTGAACAACATATTTAACAATACCGCAAGATAAACACAATTTGAACATTTTCGAATATCAATTTCGATAAAAACAAATGGTGATAACTTTTAACTCCTAGACCGATCAGATGTTGTTTTGCTAAAAGTTTCTTTTTCGTCGCTCGCTTGGCAAACCTGCTTTACTGTTCTGCTTAGTAACTCGACGAGTTCAGTTCACTCGGTGCACTGGTACCGATCCGTCACTGATCATTGAATCTGGCTGTTGTTGCGGAATGTGTTTGTTGCCAATGGTGCCGTTTGTTGAGCCGAATATAAATAAGCTATGCTCTCTATCGATAACATCGACAGGTTCGATTGACCATTAACATCAGTTTGTTAAGTTTAGCCAATTTGACGACAGTTAAACAGATATTAGGACTCGTGAAAGTCGCAGGGATACTGCTCGAAAAACGCGCCTTACTGATAAGGCATATTTCCGGATTGTCAATTGTCTATAACACTTTTGATCCTCCGAACAATCGTGATGACTGATTTTGATTCGAAGATATTTTTTATTGCCATAAAAACTTGTAAAACGAATTGATCTATTTTGAATCTTTGTTTTTATTTTGATGCAGTTTTGTCATGTATGATACGCGTATTTGTGCGACTTATTTGACATTTGATTACAGCGGCAGAAGATAATTATAAATGCGAGAGCCGCTTTACCTGAAAAAATGCGCTTCAACAAACAAGAGTTAATGACTCTGGCGACCCAGCCATCACAGAAGTTCGAAAAGGAGGGAATCCTTTTTGTAAGGGAACGCCAAGAGGGCTTTTTCCGCCGAACAGAAGGTGAGTGAACTGAAACTGGAATTCAACGAGGAGCAACAAAATATTCGAATAAACAACAATTCAATCAATAATTAGACGACTGAATATAAAATAATTATTTTGTCGAAGCTTAAATTTTGTTCACGGAAATATGCATGTATTGCAAATATTGTTTTTCATATATGCTCGTACTATGACCATTTGTGTTAACTTCATTATGACAATTTTTGTTGTACTTTTTTACATAATGCAAGTTTGTACTGAGATGTTTGTTTGTCGTTTCTGTCATTGATTATTACAATAATGCATTACATAGGATGTTATTTTGTTATTTTTCGTCATGATTAGTTTGCATCAAGATTGCGCGAATGATGATTTAGTTTAGTCGACGGGTTTGATTAGTTTACTTTTCTCATTTGGCAATAAGAAAATCAACTACTATTTCACTTTGTTACAATTACGTTAACATTTTATTTGATATATTATTCAGTTGTGAAAATAAAAAGAAATATTCATTTGCTTGCTTTATAGAAATATGAAATATTAATATATTCAATATAAAAATTAATATAGATAATACAAATCTTAGATAATAAAATAGATAATCTAAATCTTTCCATTTATTATCTTCTGTATATACTTTTTGCCATATTTCAAAATATTTATTTCAAATTGTATAATTTGTTAAGAACAATTGCTCATATTAGTAAACAATGATAAATTGGGTGTTAATAATAAACAACTATAATACCATGAATATTCATTAAAACTAAGGTGCAAAGTTTTATCGCTATTTTTGATTTTTTTTCTCATAATAGTATTAAGCAGGATTTATTTCTATAATAATTTCAAGCTGTCGGTATTTTGTCAACAAAAATGCATTAAAGCCTTGTTATGAATATTCTTGCAAATAGGTTACATTGAATTATTGTTACTGTATTTATTTCACACTGGAAAACTATTTTGAATGAGTTTAAACAGACTAAAACAGATTAATAAATGAAACTGTACATAAATGTTAAAAATATTTTGTTTGTCATGTTACACTTAAATCGTCTGTTTTGCTCGAGATGTTATGCCTTGATATATAATAAAGGTATATGTTTAGAGTTGATTGTTTCGTTTGTAAAAGATGATATTGAATTAGTTGAAACAATATACAAGCGTGTAATTGTACAATATACAATTAACTGTGTGAATATTGCTCGTTATTGAACAATTGGAATTCAAAATAGTGCATCTAAACCCCTAAATCATATCATGACTATCTCTGTCTGTTAATTGAAACTGTAATTGAGCCACACCTCTTGAATAACATATCACAAGGCAGATAACATCACAAAGGCGAAAGATTTTTTCCTTCAAATCAACTGTCAATGATTGCCAAACGAAAGTGCAAGCACTGACAAACAATATAATAATAATCATCATTGACTATTTCATGCATATTTGAACTAATTGACGGTTACAGGGCAGCATTGAACTCTTCAAGGGACTTATGGTTTCTTTGAAAACGACACATTAATATTAGTGTGTTTTTTCGATCTAACTGACAATGACTGACTTTCAAAATATGACATTAACATGTATTCTCCTAGATGTATATGTACAGTATCTGTGTGTATATATGGGGCCCCGTTAATGATTACCAGTGACGTAACGTTTGCAGGTTCAAATAAAAATCTAGAGAGCAAAAGACTAAAAGGGAAAACACATAAGAGTCTGCGAGATCTGAGTTGCGTTACGGCGAACACAAGTAAAGGTACCATCGAGTGCATTATCATCACTTTGTCTTACATAGTTCCAAATCACCTATCCTCATCCTGCGAATTAACACGTACTCTGATACTCTGCCCGTTATCACTGATAACGCTATCCACTGTGTAACCGTCCACGGTTGCATATTTAGGTAACCGCCAATAACTATAATTGGGACTTTTCTCCGCAATGCCGAGTAATAATGTCATCTGTTGTATTACCTATATAGCTACATCTCGTAACGGTAAATATTTTGCTGCTATTCAACGTTATCAATTTACGTATCATTTTTCAGTACACCTTGCACACCTATTCAGTAAAATACTCTTTTATTGTCATTTGTCAATTGGACGTTTTTTCGCGATTCTTAATGTCAAGTGCGTTTCCTTCAGTAATTCTTCAATTTTCAATTGTTCTTGGCATTGCAAACATTAAACATAATCACGCTCAAATAATGCTTTTTCAGTCGGATCCTTTCAATTACGTCACGTCAACTTACTAACTGATTCGATGTATATTTTCATTTATTTATATCATTATAATTATAATCAATCTTTTGCAACAACCTTTTCTACAAATGATAATAATTTGGGCTTTTTTGATAACGCTGCTGTTCACAAATGATTGATTGATGTAAATTGTTGCACGGCTGAATGATCGGTAATCTCTGCATGCGCTTTTTAGTACCAACAAGCACGTTTTACTGGTTCTCGAAAAACATTTAGATCGTTAGATTAGATCCGTTTAGGTATTACAAACTGTATATAAACTATAGTCATCAACATCATGAATTCAGTTCAGTTGCAATGATGTTTTTCTTTCATTTCGGAGCCAATTTGCAGTTGATGGAAAATTTATTTGAATGAAATTTATGCAACTATGTTAACGAAGAATTATGAGCGCACACACAATTCTGTAATCATTTGTGTTTCACTCATTTCATTTTTAGCCTACAAAATTGAAACATAGATATTAATGAATCTGTCATCTCATTGCACAGTAAGTCTGGAACGATGGTGCAGGCTACGCGGCAATCTTCTCTTTTATTTCAAGTCACGGGAACAATGGTCAGAACCATTAGGAGTAATTATCCTCGAGCAATGTTCTTTCCGAGTTGAACAACCAAACAATCAGATTCCTTTTGGTTTTAGTATCGGTAAGAATGTTTTGCTCACTTTTTATTAGTTTCTTATTGCGATCAAACTTTTCGTATTTTTTTTCATTAATTATTTTATTACAATTATATTGTGAATAGTTTTATTAACTAACAAATCTAATCATTTTCAGTTTTCGACGGTGGTTTGTATCAATATGTAGGTGCCAATTCAGCAGAAGACAGAGATAGTTGGTTACAAGCTCTTCAGATGGCCAGTTATGAGTGTATGCGAAGCCAATTATTATCACTACGTCAAAGAATAGAAACATGTAGTGGCCACAGACATGATACAGATATACACATGATACGCTTAAAAAAAGGCATCACTACAGGTAATACTTTTTTTCTTTTTTTTTTTTATACTTAATGTATAATAGAAAATGCAATGAAAATATCATTTTGTAATTATAGATCCTTCAGAAATTCCTATGTGTGAAATATCACTGGCTTGTGATAATCTGTTATGCGATGGACACGGTCGGCCACCCAATCCTGTTTTAGAAATCGATGTTCAAACGAGTCGATTAAAGACTTGGATTAAGTATGCTAGAACTGAAGTAGTTGAGGTAATTTATCATTTTATTTATTTTGAATCAAATATTCATATTTCACATTAAACAACGAAAGAGAAAAGTAAGCCATTTTCAACAAGTGAGTTTAGTTTTTATTCAACCCTCTTATCTAATATATGATATTCTTATTTAAAAGGAATTCTTATAAAGCATCATAAATTTATATAAAAAGCTAATCTACTAAAATGTTGCTAAATAGTAGCTATGCTACTAAAATTGCTAATAATCTATCTCCTTCGAAAACACGTTAGGTCTTGAAAAAACTGTATTTCAACGATTTTATTAAAACAAGTCATTTTCATACATTTATTGTATTAAATCAAGAATATAATAATTATTATTAATTATTTGGTTTCAGAAAAGCAGCAATCCTGGGTTTTTAGTGACCGTTAGTTTTCGAGCAAGTGACGATGTTACACCTGAGTCAAAAATTAAAATTACAGCTTATGATGTACGAGAAAAAGTGAGTCAAACTGCTACTCCTATCGGTAGCGCTGTTATGATTTTTAATGCAATACAAGATACACCAAGGTAAGTATTATTACATAGTATAGTTACATTTTAACAATTCGTTTTAATTATTAATTAATTTTGTTTTTATTAGATTACGAATACCTTTAAAGTCCGCGAAGGCGACGACAGTTGGCTTTTTAACCATCAATGTCTGGAATCTTGAAGCTGAAGACAAAGGAAACAGTACCGAGAGCACGCCGTCCAAAAATGCGTTTACAAGCAACAATCAAGTGAATATATATTTTGTTTTGTTTTTAAACACCAATTAACGATAAATATAAATTAAAATTGCATGCCATAATTTTGCAGGTAATTTGCCATAGACGTTCGCAATCATTACCTCCCAGATTGGGAACGAAAATCAAATTGCCACACCAAGGACAACTTAAATTATTATTTGCCAACCCTTTTATTCAAACATATAGGTAAATATGATGTGATTATGATTACTATATATTCAGAAGTATAACAGGAAATCCAATATTATGAATGATTTTTCATTCAAAATTATCATTGATTATAGATTTCATTCAGGATTGGGCGGTGACATTTGTGTACATGAAACGATGGCAGAGAGCAAATTGTGCTTCCAATTTCCTCAACAATTACTGTAATTATTATATAACATTTATTAAATTAAGATTAAATTACTTCTAAGTTTTCACATCAAATTCTCGTCATTTTTTAGAGCAATATGGATACAAGAAGAGAAAGAACTTTTACAAGAAGTTGCTGGAATGGGAGAGCTTCGTGAACCCTGGCACACCAAACAAGTAGAATTACTCGATCGTCATCTACATCTTTTACATCTATACTCACAAGCCAAAGAAAATTTAGCAGCTTTTAAAGGTGAAACAAATAATGATCTAAAAAAATGCATTGAAATTAAAGTTATCAATAACATATAATTTACTTTGTAGGAAGCTATTTCAAACAATCGTCTCGGAAAAATGACAGATCATTAGAATTCTCTCCATTAAATTTGCACTTGCAAAGAATGTGGGTGCACAATGATACATTGAACAAGTGTGGGTTTTATGATTCCATTAGTGTTGGTGCCTTTACAGCTCATTCACATAAAAGCAAAAATGGCGGCCTCATACGGTTTGTATTTTTGTTGTTTTCTATTTGAATCTATTTTATTAAAATATGAATTTCATTATATTTTCTGTAGTTTCAAAAAACTTGTTTAAGCAATTATTTAAAATATTTTCAATTATTTTGAAATAATTTTGTTGTTTTATAAACCCGGATGTTTATTCAACTAATAGTATGATTTTTGATTAGTATTTACACAATTAATGTGTTAATATTTACCACTTTTTATTAATGTAGATTAGTTCAGGCTTTGAAAGAATCTCCAAGCCGAGGCAATCAATTATATCAAGGAACATCTAAAATTACAATGGCCCATGACGCTATTCAAGCCATCAAGCAGCTTCGCCGAGATGTGGTGGAAGCAATGCGATCTTTAATGAAACTAGCAAAAGAAAAACAGACCAGTGGAATGTTGCCCATCTGTGAAGACATGATATCTAAAACAAGAATTCTTCTTTCTCTGTGGGATCCAGGTCTAGTTGAGGAAGCATTAACCTTTCTTGAGGAATATAAGGTAGCCAAAGTTGAGGAAGAAATCAGCACTGGAAATTCAATGAGTCTTGAATTTAAGGTTAACCAATCACTATCGCCATTCCGAAGAATTACGCAACAACTTAATTTTGATTTAAAAAGTCCCGACTTTGATGACTTTGTCACTCCAGATACACCGGATTGCGTTCAGGATATATGGGCAAAAGAAAATGCGAGACATAACTACATGTCGTTTACGATGAAAAACGAGATCAATAGCAACAACGAGCCACTGGCAGAAGAGAATTTCGTTATTTTTCCAGAAGTGGAAGACGATCGCAGAAAAACAACTATGAATGCAATGGAGGATAATAACAACGAAGATAATGCAAAAAACGAGTTGGAGAAAAACGATTTAGACTTGGGGAAAAAATTTCTTGACACCCAAAAAATGTGCAACTCACCATCAGCTAATTATTATAAACCAACGGATGAGCCAGAACCTTGGGATTTAACGCAGCTTAATATCGAAGCTAGTGTGATGTGCTTAGTTTCGAAAGTTAAATTTTTATGCGGCAGATGCAGTAGTCCTGCAGTGCGACTCAGGAATAAAAACACCATTGGTCGAACTTCCAGTTTTAAAGGAGTTTGCCTTCCGAATCATCTTGGACATGGTATGGTAGTTACAACGCAGCCAAAGAACGGAATCAAGGGAGAAGAAGCAAGCAAACTGCTTGAAAATTCATCCAAACAAATAAGTCCAGAGTCTGAAAAATCAGCCACAGCATTTTCAAAAGCTAAAGAAGGTGAATCTTCTTTCTTTATTCAAAAATTTAACAGATTTTTTTTCTTATTTTAAAAAATTACATACATATTACATGATATATTTATTACAAATTATAGATAAAATATTAAAAATGCTTCGATCTATTAATATTTACAAATTGTATTTTATATGGAATTTTGATGAATTCCGTATAAAATACTTTATGTTTGAAACTTTTAAATGATCTTAACTGTCTAAGCAGAATTGAAATGATTAAATTTCAACAAGAATGAAATTTTTGAAGAATGTACATAATAAACGTACATTAGATAAAATAATTCAGGCCATCATGCAATTAGTCGTTCTAATTTACAAAGTTAATTTTGATTTTTGCTTAAATTAGTTAAATTTATACTGTTTGTTCATAATGATTATTTTGATTATCAATAACTTTGTTCAATTTAAGTATTGAATATAATATAATATAATACCTTGAATAATTTGTAAAAATAAAATTTATCATTCATTTGTTGTTGTAAAAAGAATTGCATATTAATCAAGCATAAGAAAATTAATATTTAAATACTTTAAATGAGTAAGTTAGAATTTGAATTATAATGTTTAAAATGAATTGAGCACATTAAAAAACTAGATATTAATTGATTCAGTGTGCCAAGCAGTGGATTCGATGACTAAGGTTATCAAGAGCAATTCAGGCCAAAGAAATAAATTTACAGAAGGGCTGGACTTTGCTTCGATTGTTGATTGGACCAGTGAGCTCCGACCAAGTATGAAGAAATTACGTCAAGCTATGGATGGTTTACTCAAAACTGCCAGACTTACACACTCAGTTTTCCGAGTACAAGAAGATGCCAAAAGTGCCCAACGGGCCTGCAATGTCAGATATAGAAGAGACGTCTGCTTTAGTCAAGCTGTAAATAAAAAAGATCTATTTTAATTAAATACAAATTAGTGAAAGAATTATATATGTAAACGAATGTATTTGTTTGTCAGTTGACAGCTTTAGTATCAGGACTCATGGCAAAACTTTGGTGCCAAAGACCGGATCCTATGTTTCTTCTCATCTTGACCACTCTTGGTCCACTCGTTTCTTTTGAAGGACTTCTTAGTTATTATGGAGATGAAATCGACATGTGGGGAGACATGGCTGTTGCTGTCGAAGATATGCATACAGTCACATTTACTTTATCTAGATGCGGCATTCATGCCAAGTAATTATTTTAAACTATATTTATTATTATATGAATAAAATGATAGATTTAATATTATACAATGTTCCAAATGTCATTTTCAGTTTTAGTATTTTTTACAAATAAATACAATCGAAATAGGTTTTGTTTTACCTTTTTTTTTTATTAAAAATAAATGTAGTTATAATCATTATGTTTAAAATCTGTTTAAATTTGTTTTAATTTTTATTGTAGACTTGATAGTAAATCATCGAATTCCATACACTTACCTATGCCAAGAGTAGTGGGATCGCGTGCAGCGTTGACCGTGCTTCTTCCAGTGCCAGATGCAATTTATTCACTGCTACCCCTTGTACCGTCATCCAGACAAACGTTATCTTTTAACATTACGCCTGTATTTTTTAATATTGGCATTAATGAAACTCCTTTATTAGCTGAAAGTCTTGGCACAATGAGGCCACAGGAAAAAAGCAATATGGACAATTTTGATAGGCTGTATGAATATTATTCGAGATTTAAAAAACTCAATTTACCTACTGAACCCCCAGCTACTAGAAGTATGTACTTTTTGACATTCATATTTTGTGTCTTTGTGAATTATTATCAAATAAATTTAAATTCTATTTTTGTCTATTTTTGTTTCTGTACTAAAACATAGATTTAATTCAACTAAAAATCATATTTCTTCTCTATCAAAATAACGATATTCATTTCACATTTTATTTTCTATTAATAGTTTCATTTTTTATTTTAGAATAAAGTACTCTTAAAATACTCTTGAAAAATACAAAAATAGTTTACTAAATGAAAGAAGTAGAGACAATCAAAAATAAAAAATTCTAATTTTGCATTAATGTGGAATGAATATGGATAACACTTGAGCAAAAATGTTCTTTTGTTTGTTTCAAATAATTACTTAACATTTTTGGCTTTAATGGAAAAATATTAATATATGCTAATTTATATTTATTAATACGTAAATAAAAATCAAGTTTCATGTTTTAATGAATAAATAACATTAACCTTAATATTACTAAATGTTGTATTCAGTACCGTAAGTGATGTATTTTAGACGAATATGAATACAACATTCAATTTGTCGGATTGTCAAATACTCTTGTTTGATACATCACTTTTGGTCTCAGATGGAAATGATTTTTCTAACATAAGTACAACCCTAAGTATTTTACACAGAAAGATGGGATGTACAGTGATTGTCAGAATGCATATTTTTACTTACAATTTTAATTTGACAAAAGATGACTAAATGTCAACTTCTGTACCAATTCCAGACGTTAGGGTGCACGTGTGTTGATAAATCACTGAATTTATAAAAATCATCCGTATAATTAAATCAAGTAAATAATAAATAAAACCAAATAATCAATTATTTGACGTTTATATTTTACAGTTGGAACAAGATCACCCTTAAATCAAACTTTAGCTGATATGGTATCAAAACTAAAACTCAGCGTGCAATCAAAAGCTAATAAGAACGTTGAGATTTTACAACTATCATCACAAATTTGCAGAAGAATGCGAGGTTTGCGATTTACAAGTTGTAAAAGCGCGAAAGACAGGACAGGCATGGCCCTCACTTTGGAACAAGTTAATATTTTAGCTACAGAATATCATTTAGCAGAACATGAATTTGTTAAGGCTCTTGACTGCATGCGAAGGTACATACATTACTACATTTTCATTTAAGAAAATATTGAATAATTGAATAATAATGATCTAATGTTTTAGCGAGGGTTGTCGACGGGAAAATACATGGAAAAATATCGGGATTCGAAAATATGCCTTTATTAGTTCACAAATACTAACATTACCAAAATGGTATCGACCTCCAGTTGGTACTTATGGATCGACGCAAACTTAAAAGCGAACAAACGTGGGACTGTTTAATTGTACAGATTAGCTCCATTATAATTGGCTGAAAAATACAGAAGAACCATGTTTTCTGAAAGGTGCTATTCGTTTTAATTATATGTATTCTATATTTGTTATTTCTACAACGTGTTTTAGGAAGAATCATCAGATCTTAGTTTTGTATCTTTCAGTCATGTAAATATTATTTTTATAAGCAATATGATCCTTCCTACTAATTCAAGCATGTTGGTTTTACCCCGCCATTATTTTTTAAATGTAGCGAGGTATATGTTGTTGTTCAAACGCGATATAAAATAAGAATGATTAATTAATTACCTAATTTATTCAATATCAGTGTATGCCAAAAATGTACTCGTGTTAGACAGTTTACATTCAAAAGAAAAAACATAGAAATTGTTGTGTTATTTAATAAATTACTCCACGAAAAGATGATGTCATTTTTTTGTTAAAAGTTACTTAATCTTCTTATTTATTTACTAAACATGTTTTTTCTTCTTTTGTGATTATTAAATTTTCATAAATTTATATCGTTTTTTTAAAATAAATTTATAAAATACTTCGATAGCGTGCAAAAAATATACGAATGGGTGAGATTATGTAAAATTTAATCCAAAATTTAATTGAGTTTATTCGGCTAGTTCAAATTTTATTGTTAACTATTGCTAAAACAGATTGTCATATATATCTTAACTCATATATATTTTATTTGTTATATTCCGTATGATCATGTATAAATTAAAAGTTACTTATAGTTTTCTATGAAAATATTATTGTTATTTGTGACAGTACTATTTTAAACGTATTGAATAATTAAACAATTATAAAATATCAAATTTTACATCGGCGCAGTATGTTTACAAATCTATATCTATTTTGTTTTAGTAATCTTTTCATTATTGTTTCTTCATATTACATAAAATTGGACAGGCGTTACAATTTTGGTTTTGAAACAAAAATAATGTTATTTATTGTACACAATTTTTGTAGAATAAACAACTTTTCGAAACTATCAAAATATGATATATTATTTCAAGTTACAGTATTTTTTTAGAATAAAAAAGTTTTCAGTTGTCAATCAATTTTTTGTAATTTTGGCATGACTCTATTAAATTGGTATGGAAAAAATGCGTATAAATGGTGACTTCGTTGACTGCAAATTAATAGTTGATTCATTTAAATTGAAATTCAAGAAATAATTTTGAATCGAAAAAAATATACATTTTCAAGTTCTAAAAGAACAACTCATAATTATTTAACATGAAAAAGTTGACAATGTTTTATATTCGTTCGTGTGTCATATTATTGTTAAATTGTTTGATATATAGACAATGTTTGATATATATATACACAATCATTAAATACGAATTATTAACATTTTTAATCTAATTTTTAGATTAACTTAAATTACAGATTTTAAATTCGAGAAGCATTAAAGCAAATAATTATTTCATACAGTTTTTGATATACATAATCATATTAAAATACTAATTAATATTAATAAATAATGCGAATAAAAAATATTTCATGTAATATTAATACATTTATATTATGTTAAGCATGCGAAAATGATTAAAAACATACAAAAGTTAATATATCTTCAATGTAATTTCAAGTTAATCAGTAGTAGACTTTTTGAAAAATAACATTTATAGTTGTTCATTTTGAGTTTATTGTAAACGTTTAAATTAAATAAAAATGAATGTAAGATATATAATTTTTGAAAGCGAGAAAAATACATTTATTTATTGATATTAAATTATTTGTAATATGAATTGTATGAAAATGTTCTAAATTGAATATTAGAAAATTTGTTTTAATTTTTTTTAACAATATCTAGCATAATTTTATTCATATATATCCTTTTCTATTCAGAATTTATGAATAATTCTATATTACCAATCTCGAAAAATTATTTATACAATAAAAACTTATAATATTTTTATTATATTTAATTTTACAATGAAACTTCAAGAGAAAATGTTTATTTT
>JABFQD010003629.1:0-12911 GCA_022817045.1 Psix sp. ZL-2020 | reverse complement strand
ACGTTACTCGGCCCGAAGCCGGCGTTTCTGGACCCCCTTCCCCCCCTTCGCGCCCTGGTTCACTATATCCGTGCACTTGTTACAAAAAGTACTGTATGCGCCTCGGGAGGAACGCTTTTACTCCCTTCAGCGAAGTGACGTCACTCGACATAACCTCGGGCTGCCTTCGGCAGCCCTCGGTCATTTCTCGGACGTCACTTCGCTTGCGGGAGTAAAAGCGAGTTTTCCTCCCTTGGTGCATAATATACTATTATTTTTCACGCAATATGTCACAATATATCATATTATTATCACGATAAGCTCGTTCGTGTGGATTACTCTCACAATTATATCATTTTGACAGATTTTAATTTTTGCATATAATAACCAGTCTTGTGTCACTGGAGCAAAACTGGATTAAGAAAAAGATGTTATCATTAAGTATATTAGGGAAATCGAGTTTTCAAAATATACTTATAGTAACTAATAAATCTTAAAGTATTCTGAAAATGCTCTGAATTATGGAGAATTTAGTTCAAGGATTTAAATAACTTAATATTTACTCAATTAAAAATTTTATTAATAGAATCAAGTTGGAAGTTATTCATTTGAAGGGGAAAATAATAAATGATTTTTATTGTTGGAAAAAGACAGGCACTAACTAATATTCAAGTTCATATATAATTTTTAACACCAGTCAGATGGTTTTTATAAACACCAATTAAGATTCAAGTAAATAGGATCTGAAAAAAATATTACCTCTTTTAATTATTTAATATCGTCTAGGTGATGTACAGAATGTTACTATTCTGTATACCATTCAAAGTCGTTAATAAATAGAAACAATGAAAGAAAACAAAAACATGAACTGTCATAAATGAAAGAAAGATAATAGGCAATTTTTAATTTAAAGTACTTGAAATTTGTTTGAAAAATAACTTTTTCACCCAATTAATATGTGGATCATGGAATGAAAATTTTAAATTTATGTAATAGTAAATCGTGATCAACCTAAATTGTCACATTTCTTTAGAGATATGGATAAAACACTTTATCAAGTATTCCATGTTATTCCAAATATATATGATGACCAATTTTTTTTTGTAACTATTTGCCTAAATAATTTCTCAATTGCACTCAATATGGATGTAGCTCTATTCTTCGTTGTATCGAGTTTATTACATTTCTGTTGTTAGACCAAATCACACTTTTTTCCGGACTTTCGGAAAATTACCTGTTTAAATAAAGATTAAATTAAATAACAGGAAATATAACCAGTAAAACTATTTAATAGAACTTAATTAGAAAACAAAGAAAGGTTGAGACTCTTAGACTAGGTCTTACATTATTGAGATTCTGACAATTACGTATAACATTCATTGGTGAAATCGCCATGGATAAATTAATGAATGATTTAAAGAAACGTGTTTTGTAAAAAAAAATCGCAAAATGAAATTGTGTGAATCGTTTTATATATTATATGAACATAATTCGTATTATTCATTTGTGCGAAAATGCTCAAATCATAATCAGACAATGTAGTCTCCAAATCTGATTAAGTAACGGTCTACAACTATTTCCAAAACTCTCATCCTGAAGAAAAGCTATATGTTTAAGACAGATGAGGGGGTCCTTAGTGCTACAAATCATCCACGAAATCATTTTCGAAGTCGTGGATAGTTCCTTCTAGCTACAGTGTGCTATTAAATGCGAAAGTCTTGCTAGACGTATGTGAAAAAGTTTGCGTTTAAAATCTTACTAATATGTGTATAGAAAAAAGTATTAAAAAATGGCTATCTAAAGATGACACGTGATAAGCAAATGAATAGCAGAAGTTATTTGCCTCTCTCTATTAATTGCAATAATCATCTAGTCCTCCCAGCATTTTCAGTATGAATCATTATGTGAGCTCAAAAGGTGACACATTCATACTTTTGTAATAGCATGAGCGTATAATGAATAGATTTTTTGTTGTATGAGAAGTGTCACGAATTTACTATAAGCAACATAACTGATTTATTCACACAGCTTATAAATAGTACGAATATATTTTATGTTAATTTTGCCATTTTTGAACCATCTGTATCTTCCGTAATTTTCATGGAAAATGGTTATTTTATACCAAATACAAGGTTGAGATTTCCTCGTTTAAAAAGATATCGAAAATGGGTATACCTGTAAATAAAAAAAATTTTGTTACAATTTTTTGCCAACCTTAAACACATACAGGGGAAAAAATTTCCTCGTTAACCCAATCTTTTTTATGATGGGTTATAAAAATTTATTATTTTTCGAATAAAATAGAAATAATTATATTTTTTGATAAAAAATAACAAAATTATGGCCAATCAAACATTATGCTGCAACTTCGTGTTTCTTTCAGTGCTATTAAGAGAAATCATATAGTATTAAATACACACGAATTTGAATAAAGCGGAATAAGTATGGCATATTAATAGCGTGGCTTCAGCATCGGTATGACATGCGCAACAAATCGTTATGGCATGGCAATGGTATCGAATCAAAAAACGGGAAAAATATTTTTAAAATCCTACTTGATGAAACCAAACATAACCTTATATATACTACTTTTTAAGGGTAGGGTAAAAGGCAGTATTTCTACAGAGGGTGCTGTTGTCAGTTAAAGTTAAAAGAAGTTAAGACCAAATTAATAACTGTTTTTAAGAGCTGATTAAAAAAATAAATTTTTTGTGTTACATTCCGTTACCATTGATTTATGTTACCCATTTCGATTTTCGACGATGACTATGATTGGATAGATTTTTAAAAAATATTTGACACGTTTGTTTTTTGTTTTTCACTCCGACTTGTTTTTTCGCGCGATATCAGATCGTTTCCAGACTTTTTCACCATCCTGTAATAATAATAATGTTATTATTCATCTTTTTCCGCCGATTGGCATAACCCCCCCTTCCCGTGATTAGCCTGGAGGTACTTTCCTAAATAACTCATAATATTACATTTCACAATCTGGTCCTTTTCGTGTCATCTTCTTTTATTCTTCACCTCTTCACATCCATTCTCTGTCTCCTCCTTTCCCTCATTTCGATACTTAAATCCGGGTCGACTTCGGTCTCTGATCTTCTTCCTAATAGCCTTCTTTTCCTTAGCATCTCTTCTCTTTCGCACTCACTTCCTAACCTCACCTTAACTAGAATGAATCTTTCGTTTCCCCTTAAAATGATTAGATTCTTCATCACTATATCTACCTCCAGCTTGTATTCAATAAAACATCTTGTCCTCTTCATAACTTCTTTATCTCCCTCGCTTCTAACTCTACCTATTCTTACTATGACATTACACCTCCTTTTATCCTCTTCTTCTCTTCTTTTTTCTTCCCTTCTTCGACCTCTTCCTTTAGCTCGCCAGCGATCATTTGCCCAAACAATACTTTTATCATAACTCCCATGCCTAACTTCAATTATCTTTCTACTTCATTTACCCAAT
The DNA here is from genome assembly GCA_022817045.1 of Psix sp. ZL-2020. NCBI lineage: Eukaryota > Metazoa > Arthropoda > Insecta > Hymenoptera > Scelionidae > Psix > Psix sp. ZL-2020. The sequence goes on along the minus strand of JABFQD010003629.1, from coordinate 9,464 downwards.
CTTTCCTAGAGAATCTTTTCATCTACTTTTTTTCTACACCCCTCTACCTTCCTCTTTTATCTTGTTCATTTCTAAAAGCTTTTTTTTCGAATCTGGTTTGAATTTCATCCAAAACTGAGTCACCCTCTGACCTGTTATAGACAGTAAGAATATGCTTGTTATCTATTCTCAGTATCCTGCACATCATGCCTTTCGTTATTTTAACCACGTTGACTACTTCCAAGTCTACGTTGTATAATTTCTGTGGAATTAATCGCTTTGGCCCTAATTTTTGAATATTCACTTTCCGCACTAGTAATTTGCTATCTCCAGTCTTACGGTAAAATTTTTCTTCACTTTTTCCAGTCATCAACATCCATCCATGTTTCTAATAATTCTATAAAATAAAACTTATTTGAAAATTCCCGAAACTTTTTATCCTTATTGTTCAAACCTGCAACGTTCTAAGACAGAAATGCTATATTCCCGTTATTTACTGGATTCCTTTTCCGTTTTGTGATCTTCACTATTCCCTCTCTTCATCTCGAACCTGAGATAAAGAGAATTGAACCACCCTGTATGAATAAAATTTCAATATCCTTAATGTAAATACTAAATCATTACCGATTTCTCATTTGATTACCAGAACAATTTGTCATAAAAAATTTTACTAAAAATTTCAATCTTAGATTTCATATTATTTTTTTTTCTGTTTACTCGTCTGTGCATATTCTTATGTGCATATATATACTCTTTATTTTTAAATGTCGATCTCTACTGACATCTATTTAAAATATTCCTTTCCTGCATTCCTAAGTCGCAAATCAAAATTAATTGTGATACACGTTTTAGTATTTAAATAAATAATATTTGGTGGCAGGGGTATCAAGTAAAGACACAGCTTTAAACAACAACAACTTTTATTATTTAGGCGCACAGATCGACGCGCGGCGTAGCGACAGAACAGCGCGGAGTTCCGAACAAGACTGTCTGTTATTATTTTTGCCCTTCCTTTTTAAAAATTGTACGAACAAAGCGTTCGTACGTTATAAAAAAAAGGAAAGTTACATTTGACTTGCAACATTTGTTTTTCGGCGGTGTTCATGCGCGCATCGTCGAAATTTTCAATAGCTGCAATAAAATGGAAACTCGCGCTGAGGATGTCGCGCCATGAGGCGCATCTGTTTTACAGACGCGCTTGGACAAGAACCATTTACCAATCATAAAAAGTAATGTTCAGCGCTTGCACAAAATATGTTGACGTTCTATATAATAAAAAGAAAAACTCATAAAATGTCCAAGCAACGTTTGACGCATTGACTGTCAATTCTCGACGGATAAACATTTGGTTGTCAGCCGTTGCTTGGATTTACAACCTGGACAAAGTTCTTGGAGCACAATACTGCTCCCCTTGTTCCGAACATGTCGCATAGCAAAACATAATTATTTTAACTATGCGGACACTACAAATACATTTTTATAATCTCTATACAGTGTAATTTCCGTACCTTTCAAGTGCTCTATCGAATGTAATAAGATTTCTTAGTTGAAAATGAAGACTTCAGTACGATCCGCCACATTCAGTCATTCGCGACTGATGGCTATGATGAATTCATCATTACCTTCCGAGAGCACCTGAAAGTCGAACCGGGTTCTTCTGGGAACACGCGATCGCAAAAAAAAGGAACTTATAATATAATAAATGAAAACAAAAAAAAATTGAATGAGAATATCAAGAAAGCAGTAAAATAAAAGAACGGAAGAAACATAGAAAAAAAGAAAAGAACTTACTGAAATAAAAAAAAAGCGTTAAACAAAAAGAAGAGAATAGAGCAAAATGGTGAGGTCGTCTTCTCAGCTCGCTTGAACACTTCTAAAAAAAAATCTTTTGCTACTTCGCCGTTCCTAGCTCTGGGCGGGATTCGCTATCCTGACCTTCGCTGCAGACCTTTTCGGCCTCGCAACTAAGCCAGGTTAACGTGCATTGATGTTTGTTCAAGTCCGTCCTTTTGGGCCTCACCTTGATACGCAAAAACAACTTGGGTTTTCTAACTCATGCGACAACGCAAGAGGATCTTTTTATTCTACCAAAATATAGCGAGACTTTGAGAAAAGGGGTAATTGTGTAATAAATACGAATGGTGATTCTTTTTCTGTTCCTTTTTTTTCTTATACTTTTCCAATTATCTAAATTATTCGTTTTAATTAATATTTCAGGTATCGAGAAATCGTATTTGATTTTTACTACATCTAAAACTTTGTGTCGACTTCGCTCCTGTAAATTATGAGTGCAGATGGTACGTTCGACTGTATGCTCAATTTATATTCAAAATTGTATACACTACACGGCTTGGTAGCGCCTGAATATTCTACACCTCTCGTTTATATATTATTTACTGAAAAACAGTGGAGCTTCGTATTTGGAAACGTTCAGTTTTATCAAAGCTGGAAGTGAGCTAGTCTTAAACCACAAAAACTATGATTTCTGTGGTGAACGCATTCACAACAGTTTTTTCTGGAGCCAAGATAAATGACTGATATTTTTATTGAAGCCAATGTTTGTGGCACCACGTTCAAAATCTTCATTTCTCTACACGGTATAATACCGATTGTGATTTTCATTCTAACAATAATTTAATGGAATGTTGTTCCGCCTGAGGATATTCTCTACACATATAGTTGGAGATTACATTTTTGTTGACAATTTTGCTGAAATTTTTAGAATAAACGTAGATTGGTCGATTAAATAGGAAGGGAGTAATGAAACTGCTACCTTTTTTTTTTGATATGTAATCATTACAGTTGTATTATTCATGATGCATCTTCAACAAATAATCTTTACGAGGGTGGCACAATCGTTTCACACATCTTGTGATCGAAGTTCAGCGGAAACGCAACTTGTTAAACTGGATTGTGACGAACAGCCATCGACTAAAAAACATTGCGATTATGCATATATAAAAGATATAGTTACTAAATTTAAAAGAAAGATTTCAGTTATTTTGTCTAATTATTGTATTCTCCGGTATTTTGTCCGAATACCAGCTGAAGTATTATCAACATTGAAATAAGATTTTAAATGTTACACCATGTATTCTGTGTTATCGATTTCAGATTCTTTCCTTTTTTAAAATTTCTGATTGAGGAACCTTACAATTGAACAAAAGAATTAGGTTTCAGATAACACCTTGTTAGCTATCTATTGATAAGGGCGTCTGCATTTCTTAATCCCGTGATTGTCTTCAATAACTAAAATTTTGGAACTGCGCAAGAAATGAATTCTTAAATTTTTAATTTGATGCAATATCCTGTAACTGTAACATAGTTTGCAGTCTAATGTGTTTCGAATAAGTAAATAATAAATAGCTCTTAGAATATCTTCAAAGTTTTATCTTCTCATACAGACAGGATAACTTTTTGCTTTCTCTCCTTTAGACCTTTTTTAAGCATCTCGAAATCTACAATGTATAATGGAAACTTCACCTTCTTCTAAAATTAATGGACCTTGAATATTGTTTTTAAAAATGTGAGCATTATTTAGATTGGCAGGGATCGGTCCTGATGAATCAATAATATAACAATTATTAATGCAACCATTTAGGATAGCATATAGTCGTCCTACATGGTTTACGATAAGTTTATTTCTTTGGCCGTGAATATAATTTTCGTTAATACTCATCGTTGCTACTTTTTTAAAGATAAACGCATATTCCATCGGGATTAATAGAAAGCTTGTTGATGTTTAGCAGTTTTCTGGCAATAAAAGAAATCTCATTTTTGATAAGCTTATCTTTAATATTATAACTTGAAATCCAAACCAGCGTGGTAATACATCTTTTCCAAGTATATGTTGAAATAAAATATAAAATGGTAAAAATGAAAAGTTATAAATTTACATTTTTACACATTTTCAAATCTTCATTGATTAAAAATGCAACATAGCAAAATAAATATAACTACCGAATTCAATGTGGAACAAATTCAATTTATTTGACTCAATATAAAACAAAATTTATCAATCAAATTTCGATAGAATAATATCGAAATAGTATAGAATAATATAGAAAATATAATATTTCAAAATATTAAATAATTTAATGTATTGAATTAGGTTTCAAAATTGTATCAAGATTATGCTAAAATATACAAAATAAAAAAGTTATCCAATACTAATTGAGTATTTTAAAAATCTTCAGGTAAGATCAATAACGATACAAAATAATTCTTAGCATTCACTATTTAAACAGAACTCAACATAAAACTCAAATATCAAATATAATTAAAAATATTATCCAAAACTTTGATCTAACATATACATGATTTGTACTGGCCAGCGTAGTAAACATTGTTTTAATTAAATTGAACTAAAATAAATTGACAGTTGCATCTTAAAAATGATAAGTCACAAATTACTTTAATTAATTTTTATTAGAACATCCCAATAGGGCAGTTCCTCACAGCACATGTATTGAACTGAGCATATATAGCTTTTACGTCACTCAAAAACAAAATATGTTAGTAGCCCGAAAAGCTACCAACATATTTTGTTTTCTCGTTACGTAAACTATTGTACACGGCTCTACAAAAACGAATTATAGGTTAGGAGCCCTTTGGGCTGTCAACCTAAAATTCTTTTTTTCATCGTTATATAATGTACTATTATATCCCTAAAATTTTATCAGCTCTCACCAGTACGTAATTTAGCAATTTTCTTCAACATTTTTTTAGCAATTTATTAAATGGCGTCATGCGGCATTATTCATATTTTTCAATCAGCAAAAAGAGTGAAGAGAAGGACTTAATTTTATACTTTCGTCTTGTTCGTTCCTTTGCGCTTTGTATTGACGTGAATTGGGACACACATATTTTTTGATTTTGAACTTGGTGATGCAGCCTAATATGCTAGTAAATCATTAGTGAATTCCAATTTCTACCTCTAAATGGTGTAACTGCTATCATTTTCAATGTTAGATGTCAGTTGTCATTTTGATTGTTGCTCCATAGCTCAAACCGAACTTTATGAGTTAGGGTGGTTATATTATGGTTCTTCCAATCGACCGGGATTCACTTCCACTCGACGCTACTGATTTTGCTAAATGCCGGAACTCTAAGACCATGCCAAAATCCTCTGGTGAATGTTTAGGATTCGCTAATAGATAACCTCAATAAGTGACTTTATGCTCTATCATAAAAGGGTTCTCTTAGGATAATTAAATAATTTAATATCGATTGTAAAAAAATATGTCGAGTTTGATTCTTTCAGTCGACTGGAGCAACAACTTGAGTTGAGTTGTTGTTTTTTGTTACAGCAAAAATGCCACATATACATTATATATTGTAATCGCGATTACATATCATTCCACAATAATTGTATATTCCAAAACTACGTGCTCTAGTCAGAGCTCTCGCTCGAGGCGACGATCTTCTCTTTATTACTTAGAATACATACACAAATAATACCAAATGCACAAATACGGGATAGAGTAACGCAAGGGTGAATTTAAAAAAAGAAGAAATAAAACCAGAATACATAATATCAATAATAATAAAAATTATATTTAAATAGATACGCCTATTACAGATAAAAATAAGAATTTATAAATAGTTAATTTCATTTAAAATTTCTATCCTTCATTAACTTTGAATTTATTTTACGTTCCAGATTTAATAAGTTGTTTATCTCACAATAACAAAATTAAAATTCGCCAATTTATATAGTATCAAATTGAGTTTCCAGTCGCTCGAATACTTTCTCAATCTGTCCAAGATGGCTGCTATTTTAATGATTACTCTAAGATAACCTATCACACTTTAATTCGGCTAAGCATTTCATTTCCCTGGCGAATCAATGGGACTCACCACGACGCAGACCAACTACGTCCTCTGCCAGGTCGTTCCGTTCTTGTAGTAGCAGTTTCTGGCCTTTTAAAAAAATTTCAAAGGCCTCCATGCTCAGTGCTCTCGGCTTGAACAGAATGAATTTGTCTTCCTAAGCAGTAGCCAAATTTGATCGTAGAGATGCTCTGTAGTGCCCTCTTTGCTTGACTTTGCTATACTTCTCGATCTTGGATTGAATTTGTGATCTAGGTGGTGCCTCTTAAACAGGCGACGCCAGTTTGTTTACAACAAATTGTGGTCAATTGTCAGTTTCCGTTCAACGTCGAATTCGCCCTGCTGGCTCTCTCTGTTGGCGGCATTCAGCGAGATATGGCCCAAGAATCACGTCAATCTCAGTGTTTTGGCCGGGATGACGTCCTTGCAGTACTCGGTCTCCCGATTGAGGCTATGTCGACCTCTGGTTCGTCCTGAAGTCTTCCAACCGAGGAATTCGTGCTCGCCGACCGTTTTGCAACACTACGCAAGTAATCTGTCTAATTTCTCTATCAACGAGGCCATTATATCGGGCTAATTACTCGTTGTTCACAATTTTATTTTTGTCTTTGTTTTTCAGGCGAATTCATGTAAGAATAACATAACAATAATAAAAAAATTGGTGAGATGATTCGGTCCAAGCCCGAACCATATCCAAATTAAAATTAAAATCAAGTGAGGTTTGGGTCATTTGTAACGTATCACGAAATGTCATGTTACGATATATACAAAGTTTTGCCCAAAATAACATAAGTCAAACGATAATCTTTCTAGTTTGCGAATTCCTCATCAAGTAAAACTTTATTGATGTATAAATATTTTATCCCAAATCAAACCTGTAAAATGATTATATAATTATAATTATATCATTTTCATCCTAAATTTATTAAATAAGTTTAAACATATTTCTATAGCTGAAATAAAACATGAATTTTATCCAGCCTAAATTGAAATTTCCTCAAATTTAAAGTTGTCACCTAACTTTATTAATTTAATTAACTGACTTAATTAATTCCAATTTTGTTTAATCATAAGTTTTGTTTTCTCTAAAGGTTTATATCTTCTCAGATTTGACCCTACGAGTCATGACTCGTCATGAATTGACGTTCAAACTCATTAATAGATAGAAGATTGTAGAAAAAGGTAAAATTCAATTTCTGGGCTCTAAGCGTACCTCAGCACTACAGTGACACTGACAAAGAATATTTCCTGTCTACAAACAATCGAAATTAAATGCAGAGTTGAGGATGATTTCAGTTGGATAACTGAGACTTCTTTCTGGTGTCTTCTTTTTTTCCAGATGTATTTTCAGTATCTAGTAAATATTGAATACATCGCAAAAAATAGTTTTGTTTTAACATGTATATGTTTTAACTTGTTTCAATATGTACATCAATAGAATAAAATAAAAAAATGAAATATCAATTTTTGCAATATAGATGTTTTAAAATGTGAATTTTGGAGTACATGAATCTATTTCGATATCTTCTCCATACTAAGTAAAGAACATATCTTAAAAAACAACAAATGAGAATTACAATGTCCATGCCGTTATTTATATGTTCATGAAACTATTTTGCCACAAACACCTTTCTTCCCTCCACGTCTCTGCTGACTCTTCTTCTCAAATATCTGAAAATGGTGAAAATGAAATGATGAAATCGGTAATAAATAATAAGGGCACTGAGACAAACTTTCCTTCTACCATCCTTCTTTTATATGTGTTGTTCTTTGATATGAGTTATGAATAATCAATTTTAACAGAAATTCGATAAAGAATTTTCAAAAATCATTAATAATATATTCTAAAATGTTAATCCTAAATATTTAATAGATGTAATGTAAAGTTCAAAACTACAAAATTCTTATTTACAATGATAATTTTGAATCAAACAGAAAAATTGCACAGCATTTTGCAATACATTTATTATATTACTGTGTTTATATCGCTGATGGTTTTTCATCCAAAAAAGACATTGTTTTTAACTCAAAACTCCAAAAAGACAAATAATTTCTTATCAACAGCACTGAAAAATATTTCCAGTCAATTTTTTTCCAGTTTTTGAATATTCGAAGTTTCCTTACAATCTGTATTGAGATATAAATGAAAACCTTACAGAGAATACAAATTATAGTGGAATCATGATTTTGTCTTTTCTTGCCTTAAGGTCAGCCATAAAAATATTGAAATAAACCAGCAAAAATTAATATAAAGATCATTCTTAATATTCTGTCAAAAGTTATTGATACTTTTATCGTATCTGAAATTAAATTTATTAATAAGTATGTTAAATAATTATTCAATTTTTCATGAAAAATTTAAGGTAATATATTTGGTATCATAAAGATTTGATAACAAAATTATAATATTATCTACTTAGTAAAAAATCCTGAAAAATTGTTTTTATCAAGAAAATAGAAAATAAATTATATTTCAGTTATTATTTTAAAAAGATTGATTTTCAAGTTGAGACGTTTAATTGTTCATATATCTTACCTACAAACAAAATCTTAATTTAGGTTTTCAATTTTTTTAAGAGATTTTGTGCATAAAAACTATTTATAAAAATTGATACCAATTGTATGCAGTAAAAATCTTTTGTAGCACAAATGTTTTTGTAAATACCCTGCTTTTACGCAAATACAATGTAGCTATCTGTAATAAAATGTCTAATTCGACGCAAACGAAATCTCCAATCATTTACGACCCAAAAGCTTGTCTGGCCTTGTATTGAGTGTGTGTTGGTAAGCGTGCCCTATTTGCTCTTTGCTTATTACAGTGTGTACTGTGAGCCAAGCACCAAGCTGGCTAAAGTGGCTTACCGCTAATTAACTACGTTTTATTTTATGTTCCTTTTTCTTCTTTTTTCTTCCCTCCGTTTCTTTTTTCCTCGATTTTTTTGTTTACAACCCCCACTTTTTTCGTTCATTTCACTTTCCTCTCGGCGCAATGTTATTCTATATATGTATATATTTACTTGAACAATTTCACCTCGCTAGAAGCTTTCGAGTATCCGTTTGTGTGAGTACGAACGAAACGGAAATAAATACGACGGCGTTTATGTTTCTTCGTGAATTGAAAAGAGTGGCTTTTTCCGCTGCTGAACAAAGCAGGGTGCTAAATGGAAAAAGTCCGCACTTTTCCGTCGCTTTTCAATTAAATGTCAATTACGATACGCGATTCTTACTTTTATACAGCGCGAGTCGCGAGAAATTCTTTCATATCCATTAACAAAACACGATTGTACCTCAACGTGAAAAAGTTGGTTTGTTTTAGCAACGTGAATTATTTTTCCCAATTCGCAAATTTCATAAGTAGCATAAAAAATATCTTTAGAGCACTGGTAATTATTACCTTTAATACATACTTGATAGAATTTTATCTATTCTGAGTTTTAGGAGGACTCATTATATACGTTTTTATATATGTGTATGAGAAATATAACTTCTTATTAAGTACCAAAAATAATTGTACTTTAGAATCAATTTTTGTAGCATAATATATATAGCACTGATATTAAACATGTTACAATAAATCATAATTTAATATCGCATATAATTATACTATTAAACTTACTTAAAATAGAGCTTTAATTTTAAGTCATGAGAAACAT
>JABFQD010003628.1:0-12921 GCA_022817045.1 Psix sp. ZL-2020 | reverse complement strand
TTTTAGTGAAAGATTTATTTTTAAAAAAACGAAGCATATCGTATCTATGGAAAATTGACTAATTATCACACAAGTCAATATAAAAAATCAAAAAAATGAGCTGGATACAACGCTACAATCACGTTTATTAGAAAAATTTCATGGATATTGTGGACAATAATATATTGATTCTATACCTTGCGGATCCTATCCAACTTTTTTAGACAGCGAAGGCTATAGCGGACGTTATACCAAACATCATTTGGGGCAACAACTAAAGAATAGAGGAGTTTTATTCTGAGGGAGTTTAAAAATATTCCTTTCAGAGCATTCAAACTATGGAGAAAATAAAAAGATTTTATGGAAAAATTAGTAAAGCGTCAAACAATGTTATTAGATGAATGATAGTGACGTAGATATGGAAATGAATGCAGAAAAATATTAGAAAATTAAATATATTGCTTTTATTATCATGTTATTATATCTACATGACTCCATGGTAAGGTGTATGTATTGTTTAACATTAGATATCTTTTATCATCATGTGAAATTAAAGCTACTTTTGCATCGCAAAGCGTATACACATTTCGTTATTGTGAATGAATACAATTTCCAGTACAGTTTATTTCACTATTTACATTAAAACAAAATGAATTGCTGAAATCTATTGTATTACGTAAGACGCAAGTTTTGACACCTTCAGCTTGCTTCTTCTCTTTGTCGCTTCCACTCTCACTTCCCTTCAGTTGTAAAGCATAAATTTTTTACATAAGACCGACTAATTCACCTAGTATCTAACCATTACAATTATCTTTCATTCAACCCAACACCTCATTTATATGAACAATTTCATATACATCCTTTTTAGAATAATCGCTTCTATTGAATTTGTGTAAGTCATATTTTATAGATGCTTCGATATCGTTACATTTAAATTAATTAATTAGACTACTTACAATAATAAATAGGGGTCAACAATAACAAGGGGTACAACAATAATAAGGGGTCACTTAGACCTCAGCATGCGAATTCCTCGAAAAAACTGAAAAAGCGCAAATATCTGACATCCGATTCATTTTCAGCGGGTCAAAATCCTTCAAAAAAGTTACCCCTAACCCCATGTTAGGGGGAGGGAACCCAGGTATATTTTTACCCATTTTTGATATAATTATTATTTGTCATCGAATAACGATTTAAACACTGACTTTTTCAACAAACATTGACAAATCAATATCAGTTTACAATTCCATTTTTACATTAGTGAATTTCGAACCACAATCCCACGTGAATCCTGGTGATTTAAAATAATATGCTGGCCAAGTTCTTTGTAATACATTTCGAATTTTCTAAAAAACATCTACTAAGAATAAATATCTGTTTTTATATACAAGTCTGAATAATCATCAATATTTTTACATTCAAATGTTTTGAAAACATTAAATGCATGTTTATAATCATCTTCACTAATGTTGGAATCATGTAATTTATTATACAAACGTTCACGTAGTGGTAATTTTTTCATTTTAAATCTCTTTTATTGTTACCTAATCGTACAGGAATACATCCTTTCACGTTAGCAATTCGAATTCATTTTTATCGAGAAATTTGCTTTTTAAAATCAGCATTTCATTAAAACTTAAATAGGATACTAGTTTTTCGAATAAGAAAGTTAAAAATCTAACTAAATCGGTAAAAGTTAATCAAATCATAATTGGTTGACATCGTCTGTGAACAACCTTTTACTAAACTGTTCTGGTTGTCCTGATACTGACTATTTTCGCAAGAAAGTGTATGATTCATTTTCTGACCACTATATTAAAGAGATACTTCACGGGGAATGGATCAGCACTGTCAAAAATATTATTTCATTTGCTTTTTTTTTTAAATTCAAGTAAACCATTGGTGTAATAGTCAAGAAACTATCCATCCGTTGATAATTTATGCGCAGAGAAACTATTCGACGCAAATTTTGTCATTATTTCGAATAATGAAAAACATGATACGGTTCTAGTTGATTTATTTATCAAAATATATATTTGTATTTAAAACAAAAACACGTTAAAGTAATTTGCTTAGGGGTGATTTGCTTAGAACTTATCGTGATGTACGAAATCTTTTTAATAATAATTTTAGGGTTGGGCAACAGCCGATTTCAACATCAACTGTGGAAAGAACAGTGGAAGGATTTGAAGAAGCAGGTCGTGTTAAAAATCAGGGTAGCTAGGAAGACCAACAGCATCAACAAATGACGCATTAATTAGATCTATTGCCGCCACTGTTTTGAAAAGGGAGTACTCTAGAGATGTCAGTACTGGAGGTCTACCGCAAAGAACATACCATTTTGACAACTCACCTAAAACAAATGTCTCACTTGCGGAGCCGCAGTTCATGAAACCCAAAATGTTCCAAACTGCAGATCTTGCTTCTTTAAATGGCTGCAAGTGATGCGTACGGAACAAGACGACCCTCAACACTACAGTCTCAGGATTCTGCTTCTGGACGCAGACACCTTCGCATCGGTAGAACCATCAGATTCAGACTCGAATTAAAAATCCGTTTCCGGAGAAGACCGCATACAATCCACATAACCAATCTTATATCTTTGATTCCGACGCTTTAACGATACCTAATTCAGAGAATCAAAACGAAACCTTCAACAATGAAACATAGGCAGTAAATTGCAGAATAAAATTTCAAATTAAATAAAAATGTATTTAAAAGTCAAAGGACACAATTGTATCCTTGTTTTTTCTCCTTTTTTTTCGTTAATGTCTCTAGTCGAATTTGTTCAGTAAAATAACGTGTGATACATAATCTACTTGAATCTACCTCTATCTTAATTTGACGGACTTTTTCAAGAAATTCAATGCCTTAATCACACGCAATCATTAAATAAAATTGTTATGAATTGATCATTTTATTAACCAGTTGATCGTGTAAGTTTGAACTTAAAGTCATCGCGGAAGATTCTACGTGTTAAGTTCACCGCCTTCGTCAGACTTAGAAATATATAAAACGACAAATGAAGATCGATCATTATGAGCCTTATAAAATTTTTGGAAAAAAAATTTTAATTGCGAACGCGATTGTGTTTATAACTTATCTCGTTTACTTTGTCGAGTTCCCACGTGAGCCAGGAAATATCGACACCACGCATACAAAGCGAACTGATCACTGTCGTAGAAGAACCAATCGGTGTTCCCTGAATTTTGGATCAATTTAACGAAACATTGAAGGGTCTTGTTAAAAAAGCATTTATGGCTCACATTATCTTCATCCTTTTCGGGATATTTGTTGAAGATGAGCCTATGGGTCATCTTGTGTACCAATGTTCTTGATAGCATTCGGAGCAAAGATTCCGAGTATGGGATTAATTTCCTGAAACAGGGCTACGAGATGACAATGCTATTATCAGGGCTTACCGTCCGTCTCCAGTCAAAGACCAAATTGTGCGACTAGCGAACGGCGGTTTTGCGCAGCTCACTATTTAAGAAGCTTACGTCTAAGTAAGTCTTTAGGGTGACCAAATTAGCACGGGTTATATTCTTAAATGTGTCCCCCGCGAAAAACATTATTTACTCATAGCTGACGCTACATACGCATTTGTACGTAGCTTCCATATCAAACTCAAGGGCTTATCAGAAATATATAAAAGGACAAATAAGGATCCATTTCCATATCAATCGATGCCTGACAAATGGGCTATCATAGATTTAAATCGCTATAATATAAATATTTAACAATTTGAATCGTCTTTGAATCTTCGAATTCCTGTGGTCTTAGAAAGACGCCCCGAGGACTTTACTGGCTTCATTTGACGCGTGAGTATGATAAAAGTTAATTTGACGAACATTTACAATAAATTACAGGCATTTATTGATTGCCTGTAATAATTAATTATATTGTAATATAATCATATTGTAATGTAATTGTCTTGAATTTATTAGTATATTAACCAGTCGATTGTTGAAGTTTAAACTAAAAGATGTCGCAGAAGACCATTTGCGTTGAATTTCGTTAGTTTTGTTCTTCCTATCGACATTGGTAAGATCTAGTTCTAAGTACTAATACATCTTTTATATACATACTCTGAAGATATGTATAGCTTGATAGTGTAAAAAGATAGTTTTCCGTAAGTGATACGCGAATTTGCAAGAAAAAACCTCGGTTTTTCTTAATAAATTGAAAACTTGTTTCTCAAAGGACTAAGGATTTTCAATATAAAAAAATAAGGTTTAGTCCAGATAAATATTCAAGGTATTTTCTGGTTTCTAGGATTGGTTCATTCTGAAACAAATTAAGTTTCTTTAACAATAAATATTTTCGGTTTTCTTCGACAAAGAATTGATAATATGGTTTTATATTAAATGATCTATTTAGTAATAAATATACTTTGAACCAAAAATCAACGTGACAACCATCACAGCTTGCAGTAATTGTACATTTTCTAACAATTCAATACATTGCTTTGTAAACATAACGAATTTCTGTGCTTCTACGAGAAATTCGTAGTCACAAAATTATTTTAATTAATAATAAAAAATGATCTTCGAAAATTATGCGAACACAACGTATTTCGAAGGACCAATAAATTTTATGTTCAAAAAAATTTATTTATTAAAAAAATTATTAATAAAATAAAATAATTTTCAATAAAAAAAATCAAATGATTATAAAGCGCTGGTTATGGTTTTGGTAATTTCGTATAATTATAAAATCGACAGATTCTGCTACCAGAATTGACGGTCGACTAATCGCGAAATTAAAATAATAGAAAGAATAGCAAATATGGTCTTTCGATACGAAAGACAAAGACGTATACAAACGTCAAAAAATAATCGGACATGAAATTCCGAAATTCAAATCAGCTGACGCTCCGATAACAGATAACGCTGATAAGAAAAATAAAATAAAGAAAAATGCTCCAAATTATGTCAAATTCGAATTCAGCCTACGAGCTTGAGAAGCACCGATGAGGCGGGGAAGTGCGCACCGATAATAAGAAAAACTAAACATAATTTTGAATGATTTATTAAAAATATAAAAAATAAAATAAATTCAATTAATCCGACTCCGATGATTTCTCGGATCCCGAACAATATTATTTTCAACAATGTTATTGTTTTTTGACAATATTGATCTTCGATTTGAAAAAAAATACTTTAATATTAACTATAAAAATGAGCTTGTTCTGAAGGATCATTTGTTATTTTAATATGTTTACAATTGTATTAACGTTAACGCGCGGTGATGAGCCGTGCCTGCGATATTTGTTTACATTGCGAAAAAAGCTTGTTTAAACTTGTTGCGTTGCGGCCAAGAAACTCAGTCGTTATCGGATGTTAACACCGTGCACACGACTTTCCAGTTTTTAATTTTAAGTTATAGTTTTGGTATTCGAGATTCTCTTCTTTCGAGATAAATTTTGCTGTATTGTACCGTGAAACATAATGTGTATATATTTTAGATTAACTTATAAATCATAAATCCAACAATTATAACTGAAGTTCAACTATGCATGTTTATTTTTGAAAAATTGCTAAATATTTTCTTTCTTAATGACGAATTCAACATTAAAAATGTTTAATATTCCAAATCGACTCAACTTTGTATTCTTCTGGTTGATGTTTTTCTTATTCTGGATTGATTATTGTAAAATCAGACAAATATTCGTTTAAGCTTAGGATATTTAGTATTTAGAAAAGAAAAATTAATGTTTTATTCGCGTAAAAAATGATTTTTATTATCTGGTTTTCGAAAATTCAAACTTCATTGGGGTTTTTTTTATAAGTATATAATCAAATCCACTAACAACAATGTATGCATTCAATGTTATGAAAACACTAAAAAAATGTTTTTGATCAAAGTCGATTTTTTTTGTTTAGATCTTAGATATATTACTGTTCATTTATTGAATTTATTACTTACATTACTTAAAAGATTACAAACTATTGAATAATAAGACAATCTTGTTTTACAAAATCAATTTGTTTTTTCACTATTTTTTACAATTTTATAGGAAAAATGAGTGTCTGGTAAGTCTTTTGTATGACTATTGTTAAGAAATATAATGTACTTCGACGTTTTAATATACAGGGTGTGGAAAAAGTTCCGGGACAGACAAATATTTCGGGAAAAATGTATCGGTTCGAAAAACGGAAAAATTCGTATCAAATGTTTTTGGAAAAGTTATCTGATGATGTCAAACTTAATCCCCCACGCCCACCCCCTGGGGATATGGTGGGGAGTAACTTTCATCTTGGGTATTTTCTCGTTTTTCGATCCGATGCGTATTTCTCGTGATATTGCTATTTTCCATCAAATTGTTACCAATTGCGGATTTTGTCGATTACAGCGCCATCTGTCAGCGAAAATAACATGAATCGTAGGTAAAATTAATGTAATTTTTTCTGGGAAATCCGAATCTACAAAAACAAATTAGGATTCCCATATAAGATTTTAATGTTACCCTCTACCCTGTCCCTAGGGGGTGGGGGTAGGGGGGTTGAGTTTGACACTATTGAATAGTTTTTCAAAAAAAATTTGATACGTATTTTTCCGTTTATCGATCCGATGCACTTTTGTATATAAAATTTATGTATGATATCTTGTCATGTTCTGATTATATATATATAATAACAAGGTGATTTTTTTTTTTTTTTGGAACAACCAAATGTTTCGAAAACTGATAATCGTATTAAGACATGTTTTACATAAAATTTTTATGTTTCAGAGGGCCTTATTGGATGATATCAATCTCGACCTGTCACCTTTGCCTCTGGGGGTGGGGGCTGGAGACACTTGCTAATTTTAAATAGGAAACCTAACTTTTTTTAGCATATTCAGATTCTCCCCAAAACAGTTTGTTCAGAACATTTTTTAGTTTTTTAGTAGATGGCATTGTAATCGTAGAAAATACAATTTTTTGCAATTCTGGTTAAATTGCACCAGGAAGTAAAAAAAAGATTGTATTTTTGAGAATCTTACGAATATCGATAAGATTAAGCACCCTCCAACATCTGATAGAGAGGGATAACTTTTGAATTTTAAATCGAACAAATATCAAATTACTATAATATCAAAAGGTTAATTAAAAAGGCTAATAAGGGATAATTCTTCCAAACTCTTCTTGCTAAAACGTTCCAAAATGAGAATCGAAAATAAGTTTTTGAAAATGTAGGTGAATCCCCTTGCCTCTCTACAACGGGGTGCTCGTTTTAAATAATTATTTCAACAAGTTCTGAAAAACTTAGCCACGTACTTTGATAAATTTATTTATCTGCCCTGTGAAATATTGAACACAACTAAGAAGTTTTTCGGACAGAATTTTACGCCATGTAGCGGTGATTCGTTCAATTATGTTCGCGCGTGTCGTCAGCTGTTGATCATAAACTTCACCCTTGAAATGACCCCACAAATAAAAATCAGGGGACGTAAAATCTGTTGATCTGTCAGGCCAGACTACTATACTACATTTTCCGATCCAACGGCGAGGGTACACGCGATCTAATACTTCTTGTGCTTCTGGATAATAATAAGCTGGACAATCATTATGTTGAAACCAAATCATTTGTCAAACGTTGAGGAATAGGTCTGAAAGCAATAACAGAAGTTCGTTCTCCAAGAAGTTTCGATATTTTTAACCATTTAAATTGCCGTCGATGAAATACGGGCCAATGACTTTGTCACCACTTATTCCGCACCTAACATTTATGTTCCAATGGCGTTGATGTTCAACTTGACGTAATCAAAGTGGGTTTTCGGTACTTCAATAATTCATGTTATGTCGATTGACTACACTGTGATTCGTAAATGTTGACTCATCAGAGAACAATACTGTCGCAGAGAATTAAAGATCCCTTTGTATTTGCAGAAGCGCTCATTGACAGACCGTTATTCAATTCACCGTTATATCAATAGCGACTAATTAGCAAGAAATCGTCTATGGCTCTGTTTGGGGCCTTCAATGGTCGGCACTAAGCATGACAGGGTGTTTGTCACGCGTAATGCTCGTTGGCTGACGATCCTAATGTGTTTATTAAACCAAAGTCTAGCGTTGATCTGGACGCCGAAATATCTCAGCGACTTTTGAGATACGATATCGTGCTCTCCAGCTGCCAGAGTGATTGCCTCAATCACCTTCCGCCCAGTCACTAAGTCGACTTCAATTTTGTGATCGGCCAAATTTAGGTCCACTCACGCAAGCCAGTCACGGATGCAGGACACTGCACTGTTTTCCTTGCAGGTGACTTCTTCCAAAAATGTACCGACCACGACGATGATGACGTCGTCTGCGAATCCGACGTTTGTAGTACCTCCAGGCGTTGGTAGTCTCAGTACATCATCATGCATGACGTTCTATAGCAGGGAGCCTAGGACTTATTCCTGTGGAACACCACCGGTGATGTTGTACGTTCTTGTTCCTGTATTTGAGTCGTAAATCAGTACCCTATTTTCAAAGTAACTGCAACTGATCTTCACAACGTACGGCTGGACTTGCATAGATTGAAGTGCAAAAGGATACACTTCGAGCTGGCGGAATCAAACGCGTTTATCACATCCAACGTAAAGAGCGTGCAGTAATTTCTTTGGTTTCTAGCCCAACTTCTTCTTTGGATGGCCTTTTTGGAAATGTTTGTGACCTTTTCTACAGCGTTGATCGTGGGCCTGGCTTTTTTAAATTCAAGCTGGTTTGCATAAAGCTCCTGGTGATTCTTGAAACTTCAAGGCGCTTGAGGATGATCTTCTTTAAAATTGAGAAAGATGTTTGGCCTAGTTCTCAGTGCTACTTTGAGGGCAACGTTTGAGCTCCCGTCTGATTCGGGAGCTCAAATCTGATGGAGCACGTAAAATCTCCGATTTTACGTGCAGCCATCAGCAGCTCCTCGTACGTCACCGCGAGCACTTCACTGTCAACAGAATGTATGGCTAAACCAGTGGGATCAACTACCTGTTGCAGGAACACAACCCTCGTTATCTTGTTCAGAAACCCTAAGCTCGTGGATGCCGTAGAGCTTCGATTCCGCAACCTAGCTATGACCAGCTTATACAGTCGACCCCATGGGTCATGATCCACTTCCCGGCCGAACTCTTTTGATCATCGTTTTCTGCTAGTCTTAATAACTTTACTAATGTTTCGTCAGGCTTTAGCGTAGCGGTCCCTCAGGTCGTTATAGGTCACTCGGCCTCTCGTTGTCTGCGCCAGCCTTCGGCAGTGTCAGTGTCTCATCATCGAAGCGTTGCAGGTGTCGGTGATGACAGCCATCATTTTGCGTATCGACACATGCTCCGTCTGGTATTGCAATATCTTCCATCCTCATGCAGAACACGTATTTGTCAAACGAACGTTGGTTCCATGAGCTTCGGTTTCGTTGGTCGCTGCAGGTTCTCTGGTTACGCGCCATCTTGACCTCGTAAATGATGGCCTGGTGATCGCTGTGTGTATAATGATCGCTAACTCCCTATCTGGTAACTTGAGGTGCTAGGGTTTCACTACCGAAGGTAATGTCGATGGTGGAAACTCGACTGTTCCTCCAAAACGTCGAAGAGGTGCAAGTATAAAAGGTGACAACGTTCAGCAGAGAGGAGGCGTAAAGGACACATTCGCTTCGTCTATTGGTCACTCTGCTTCCCCACTCTGTGGCGCAGGCATTAAGATCTTCTGCGATGATGATTAGCCTTCTACTTCTTCTACTTCTCTAAGAAGTTCGTCCAGCAAGTGTAGGATTTCCTCGTAGGAAATGCCTGGCCTGGCGTAAACTCTGCAAATGAATTATCAGTGACTCTAGCCCACACAAGTCCCGGGTATTTCGACTTTAGGGCTTCCTGAACGTAAAGGTCCCTGCGGAACCACAATGTATCTTTGTCAGTGCTGTCATGTAGCCACGTTGGTGTATCCTCGATGTTGTGGTACTGGTCTTCATCCTTTTCAGTTTCTTCTTAGCTGCCTGATGGTAAACAGGGCAGACATAGCTACTAGTCTGGTGACTTGCAGTCACTTCACCGTTGCCCAAAATACAACGTGTTTCTGTCGCCTTGCAATCCTTGACGTCAGGCTGTCTTGTAGCACATTTTTTAGTGATCTGGTCCCCTGCAGTTTCGGGCTTAATGTCTAAATTTCAAGTCCCGTGATCCTCTGGATCACGTCCTTTCTCCTTGCTCGAATTATCACCCATCCCTCGCGAAGTTTTCTTTTCTGCAGAATGAAGTTGGCCAGTTTGGTTGGCAGAGTTAACACAGCTATGTGTGTGTCTCCGTAGACACGACGGGCAGACCTCACTATCAGGCGTTGACTTGTACTTCTGGGACTTGCTCACAGATAGCCTGACAGATATCTTTAGCTACTATAAGTTTGTCCAGGTCCTTTAGGTCGATGTCTGTTGTGTCTTCCTTGTATATGACGTCGGCCTTGTCAGCAAGTTCCCAACAACAGCAGAGCACAGATCGCCTCTTTTATTGTGTGCTTTTCTCTCTAGGATACGCACCATGCTACCGGCTGCACTCCTTCGCAACTTATTTACGCTGTTACCGACATCCTTCAGGTCAGAATCCTTCTTTGAGGACTTGAGTATATCTGCATAAAAGTTGTCCTCTTTCATCTTGAAATCAGCATGTTCGGTCGTGCGATCCTGTTGCGTTTGCAAGTGTCTTTCGCAACTATCTCTTTCGGGGTAGAAAGCTTTTTTTCTTTTCCACAGCACGAGGTGTAACCTCCTCGCTGGTCGTCTTCTCTTTCCTTCTCCGTGCATTTTCGACTTCTCTCCAAAGCTCTTCTCCTGAAGATGGAGAGTAGTCCGGTCGTCTCTTCTTGGACTCGGGTTGGTGAGCACCAGCTGTGGTCTTCTCAGCATAGCTCTCTGACCGTGTTTCAGAGAAACGTGTTCGTTCGCAAGACTCAGACTCGCAAGATTAAGTATTCCGATACTCACAAATTGAACAGTTTCACAATGGTTTGTCGCGAAGTCATTCGAAAGACTCTTCGCCACCTCCGAGCGATCATCTTGCTCTGATCCTGGGAAAACTCGCAAACCAGAAAAGGAGGTTACCTGTGTTTAAGGTTAGATAGGAGAACCGTTCATCGAATAAGACTTAAACTGTTGAATCCGCAGTGACGGATGAATAATGAAGGTAATAAGACAGGATGAGACGGTTCATAAGAACCGTTGCTCTGAACCAGGTGTATCTTCTCGTCGACTCTAATCGGAGAAAGCGAAAACGCAACCGACTCATTCCTTGTGTACTTACATTTTTGGTTTATTTTGCTTCGTAAAAACGAGAACTTATGATGGGAATATCGTCATATTTGACAACGTTGTTGAGTAGGAAAAAGAATTGGGCGGAAAGGATTCAGTCGGGTTAGAATTTTTCGGCCCGAAACTAAAACCTACGAACGATTTTACCTTGGCATCTTCGATTCTGAACTTTAAATCAACGGTTAGTTCAGGATTAAAGAGTGAGCTTCGTGACGATCTGCTTTCAAAATATGCCGTAAAAGGGGATCTGGAAATTATAGGACCTACGAAGTTGAATAAACTTCTTATTCCGGCTTTGAAAACATCAGCAACAACGTTGAAGAGAGATGAATACCAGTGCCAATCTAAAAGCCAGATAGTTGCTAATTTAAATGCATTTCAATGCTGGTAAAACTAGAAGTAAAATAAGTTATACTGTAAGAATTTAACATAGTTTTGAGTCAACTAGTTGACGGAATACATCTGATTGCTGATCATCAGCATCGCCTTAGCTCGACTCGCCAAGCTATCATCAAATCAACTCTGAGCTTGGTGAGCAAAAACGTGGCGGACTACGCCCCGATAGATGAATGGCTTTCCGTGAACACGTTTGCAGACGAGCTGAAGAATGCACAAGCGGTTGAAAAAGCTGCAAAAAATTTGCTGAAGGTACTTTTAGTATCGAAAATAAATAACCAAGCGATTCGTGCGAAGACGTTTCAACCCAACTAATTAAACATACTAGTTCAGCAACAACAAACAAAAACTTCAGAAAACTCGGAACCCCCTGCAAATTCGTACAGAGCTGTGCCGAAAAAGACAGGGGCATATCGGTCGAAGAGCCCCAACCGAAAATCTTACAACCGATTACAGAATCACCGACATTAGAATCGGTAGGTACTGCAGAGCGTCTAAGCCTTTTTATTCTTAATTGAAAGAAATTAACAAACAATTCTACAGTATTAAGTACCATTACGGACAATCAGATTCCATTCGTTTCGCTACCCAAACCCAGACCTACATTGATGGAACCGACTTTTTCACTCAACGTTACAAACTTGTACGACAAAGTGATCAATCGCCTGCTGAGAAAGGGAGAAATCATTAAAACAGATTCGTCTCGTAATTAATTTTTGTCAAGTTTTTTCTTAATCAAAGAATCTTCAAATAAATGAGATTCATTTTTAATCTAAAGGAATCGAATGAATATATTACACTCCTTTTTGTCAAACTGAAGGAACTGTGGTCCAACTAATGCTACCAAATACATATATGGCGTCACTTCCAATGGCGAGGTCAGAAGTGTGAATATTAGATCCTTTCTTTTGGTTTTTCTACGGAGCCATTTATTTTTACAAAAATTATTCGACAAGCGGTTTATCCTACCTTCAAGGTGAAAATTACTACTCGATGGTATATCTGGACGACTTTTTGTTGCTGATTTCTTCAGAGAAGGCTTGTCGCGCAAATGTAGAGGCTCACATAAACTTTTTTACTTCGATAGGTTTTATTATCAATTTTAAAAAGTCCGAACTTGATCCAAGTGTCGCACGAACATTGCTTAGTTTTAATTTTAATTCAGTGCAGCAAACTGTAGCGATTTCACAACCGCGAAGAGCGGTTGTGGTCTATTTATTACGTATACATAAATAGAAATAGTTTTTAAACGTATTAAATTAAACAAACAAATTATTTTCTTAACAAAATGTAG